>APFE030654507.1:78501-95729 GCA_000404065.3 Pinus taeda
ATAATACTTACAAGATAAGACAAATGAAGAAGAAAAAATGAAGGCAATTAAAGATGGTAAACCTCCAGTTGATGAAGGTACAATCTCCACAGCTTTGCAGGATGATTCTAAGAAGGAAGTTGATCAAAGTGAAAAGCAAAAGAAGAATGTTGCAACTCCAAAGAACAAGACCAAAGCAATCAAGAACAAAGGACAACAAGAAACTACAACACTGCCTCCAGAGAAGAATGAAAAATCTTCTAGGTATGTTCATTTATTTAATAGTTATTTCCTTTTATGTGCTAAATATGGACATATGGCTAGGGATTGTGAAGTTTTTGACAGGTACAAACATTATCTGCAAAACCCTAGAAGCAAGTTTGCAGGGTCACAAGACAGGTTCCACGATGATTTTTCCAGAAGAGAATACATGCTAGATTGGCCAAATATTGAATGTTTGATGCAAGCAACCTGCATTTCCCAGAATCACATTGCTTGATCATATCAAAATACCATTCAATCACTTGTTGAGAAAATCCCCTTCTGGCAAATTCAACTACTTTTGGAAACTTCTTTGTACAAAACAATAATGGTTATAAAACCATGATTAGTACAAATTATCCCAAGTTTTCATCATAACTTCCCAATTCGAATACAACTAATGCATCCACACAGTCATGGAAAATTTCACCACTTAATGTCAATAACACATACATGACTTACCCATACAATCAACGCTCCTCTCAATCTTCTATTTTCCATTCAACATGCGCTCCTACAGTTCAATCCAGTAATTCGATTTCATTTCAATAGTGTCCAGGAATAGAGCAACTAGCAAGACTTTTCAAACCTGCATCCGGTTTCCACAGCAATTTCATTAACATGCTTAACCTTACAAATACTTTGGCAAACTGCATCTTCAACATTTCTATCCACGCTGTTAATTCAAATTTAATTCATCAAACTTTTATCAATTCTGGATCGCACCTTCTGGCATGTCATTTCGGGATTATCAAAACGCTGTTTGCTCTCCAGTAGAACTCTGATGATCGATTGCAAATGAATCGATACATTCTTAAACATCCAGAAAAACCGTTCCATTGCTTCTCCACTGCGCTTTTGACCTATGATTCAATTCTCATCAGGCAATCAAACAACGGGTGAACGCATTGAACACAATCATTATTAATGGCAATGGCTTATCGAAGGCATCATTACAAATTCAACACCACTGCAGAAAATGCTTTAATCAATCTTGATATACATCGATTTTCCCACAGTACCAATTTATCACACATTCAACTGAATTTAATGTGTCATATTATTCAATCAACAACGTCATTCATGATTCAAGTGCTATTGAACCCAATTTCTTCAATTTCTGAACCTGCAACTCAACATGATTTCAACATCTTTCATAACAGTTCAATTCAATGTTTATTAAAAAATTGCGCCTTCTATAAAATCGACTCTCCAAGTCGATGTGCCAACACCTTCCACAATGTTTAATATGTCAACAAACGGTGATCTATTTCAATCAACTATAATGCCATATAGTCTGCAAGTAATCGACCCTCCAAACAGAAACTTCAAGGCTGAACTTTAATCACCGCCTACTCTGTTGTAACACTACAACATGATCTTAGCGTTACCAATTAAATACCAATGCAAACTTACCAGATTCGATTCAATGCAGCTGCTTCTCTCAGCGTTCCATCACAATAGCTGCACTTCCAATGTGTTATTCAACCATTCTTTTAAATATTTCTTATGGGACATCGATTTATTTGCGTTGTGGATATTATATCATCAAAGAGCCAAGTGTAAAATCAAGCATCGATTCACTGAACTTTATAAACCCAACTATACAACAGTTTTCCATTCCAACATGCTTATATAAGAGCGTTCACTATAAACAGATGAACCATCGTCATTGTATATCATTCAATGCTTTTGATTTATAAACACAACCCATACAAGTGCGCATCACTAAAACCATTTCAGAAATCAACACCCAATTTCTAAAACCACACTTATCATATTAATAAACAAATACTTACAAACTTCCTTCGTGGCCAGATATTCAACAGTCGTGGCCCTTACAATTTGCTGAAGGCTTACAGCCTTGTTGTTCAAGCCTACTCTCAATCTCACACTTTCTCACAATCTCTAATGTCCCCTTATCTTCTCAAAAACCCCTCATATTTATACATAGATAATGCATTTAATTAACTCAAAATATCTCTCCACCTAATCCTCAACTAATCTATATTTTAGGTGTGGACTCAACAAAGTCCTATACATAGAATTCCTATTCTCTAATTTTTCTCCTATACTATTTCTCTCATATCCTTTTAATCAATAAAAGAATATCTACAAAATCCTCACTTTTCCAAATTATCTCCTATTTTATTAAAAATAACAAATTAATTAATAAAATAATAAAAATGTCACACCCCCTTTTATCACATATTTACAAATGAAAAATGTCCTTGATGCTCCTACATCAATGTTTCAAATGCCATAACTATGGCCATAACGCTTGTGGTTGCAGATAGCAGATGGAATTGCATGTGGAAAACATTGAATGCTTCAAGTGTCATAACTATGGGCACATGGATCGAGATTGCAGGAATAAGAAGATATGGAAAATGAAATAGGTATAGGAAGACAAGCAGATAACAAGGTTTCAAGAATTATGCTTTCAGGATTTGTAAAAGCAAAAGGTCATGAGAAATTAGCAGTTGCTTTAGATAATGACTCAAGTTAAAATGGCACGTTAGGTGACTCACTATTTTGACCAATCTGGCTTGTTGACTCCTTAATGTTTGTACAAGAGGAGTCTATGTAGCAGTATATGGCACAAGTCTACGAATGACAGGAAGGTAGTTTGAACAAGATGGTAGTTTCATTAAAGGTTTAGGGGGATAAAAATAGTTGAAGGATTACAGGTTACCAGGAACAAGGCAAGATTAGTCTGCACAGGATATGCACAAGTGGAAGGAATTGATTTCGACAAAACATTTGCACTAGTTTCTAGAATGGAAGCCATCCAGATGTTTCTCACCTATGCATGTTCAAGAAAAATAAAAGTCTACCAAATGGATGTTAAGTCAACATTTCCGAATGGAGAATTAGAAGAAGAAGTTTACATCGAACAACCTGAAGGTTTTCTACTATCAAGAAAAGAAGACTATGTTTGCAAGTTAAAGAAGGCTCTGTATGGTCTCAATCAGGCTCCCAGAGCATGGTATGCTCGTATTGACGGATATTTATGTCAAAAAGGGTTCAAGAAAGGTATTGTTGATAGCAATATTTATGTACAAATAGATAAAAATAACTTAACAATCGTTGAGGTATATGTGGATGATATAATCTTTGGTAGTAATGATGATCGACTAAGTAAGAACTTTGCTACAAAGAGACAAAGTGAGTTCGAGATGTCTTTACTTGGTGAGTTGACATACTTCTTAGGGCTTCAAATATCTCAGCAAGAGAAAGGAATATTTATATGTCAATCCAAGTACATCAAGGAAATGCTCAAGAAATTCAAAATGGAAGATTGCAAACCCATCCTTACTTTGATGGTAACAAGTTGCAAATTGAGCATAGATGACGCATCTAAGGATGTGGACCAGAGGTTGTACATATCTATGATTGGTAGTCTTCTATATGTAATAGTCTCCTGGCCAGATGTTATGTAAGCAGTTGGACAAGTAGCAAGATTCCAAGCAGCACCAAAAGAATCACATATTATTTCTGTCAAAAGAATTCTTCGATATCTAAAGGGCACAATAGAATATGGCTTGTGGTATCCCAAGGGCAACAACCTCATTATTCAAGCCTTTACAGATGAAGATTGGGTAGGAAGCATTGGTGATCGTAAGAGTACTAGTGGAGCAACATTCTAGGTGGTCGTCTCGTATCATGGTTGAGTAAACAGAAAACCTTAGTCTCGTTATCCACAAAAAAAGCAGAATATATCATGACAACAACTTGTTGTACTCAAGTTCTCTAGATGAAGAAAATTTTTCAATATCTTCATGTCAAGTTTGATGAGCATATTCCTATATTTTGCAATAACAACAACGCCATCAGTATCTCCAGAAATCCTATGATGCATTCCAAAATGAAGCACATTCCAATTAAATATCACTTCGTTAGAGAGCAGGTTGCCAAAACCAATATCAAGCTTGAATATGTTGGTACAAAAGAAAAAATCGCTAATATCTTCACTAAGCCTTTACCTCGTGAAGCATTTGAATATCTTTGCCAGAAGCTTGGGATTCTCTCAAGTTCTCATTATATTTTCCTTATTTAGAAAATAAAGGGGGAGTGGAAGCGTGTACAGGTCTGCAGGATGGTTGTGTGTCAGGGGGTGTTACCCTTTTCCGTTGATGTCAAAGGGGGAGAGAAGGCAGTAGGAAAAGGTGCCTTGATCACAGGGGGAGTACTTGTGTTGCCATCAATGCCAAAGGGGGAGATTATTTATCTAAAGATGATCTGAGGTTTTCATTGATGTCAACCCAAGCAACACCAGGGGCTACCTTGATATTGCAAAGGAATTTGGACTTGAAAAGTTATTCTATTTTGAGACAAGGATCTTCTATATGGATTCTACTCGTCAATATGTTTCCGTTGATATATGGCACACTAAGTAATTCTTCACGGTTTGAGAGATATTCATGTTTGAAGTTAGTAACCCCAGTTAGTCGGCTAAAACCCTATGGGGTTATGGCATGGCACTCATAATTGGTTTTGGTTATTGAATAGTCAATAATTAATAATTTTTTAAGTTCCTAAAATCCCTCCAACATTCTCTATAGAAGCCCCTCTCAACTCTATAAAAAGAAATCTCATATATCCTCCAAATGAAGTGATCGTGGACTTTTCACTATAACTTCATTTCTAGGAAGTCTTAGATTTTGAACTGAAAACCCATTTGATTCGAAATCCTGATGAATGTCGTGAACGAATTTTAGATCTTGGTTCATTATATTGTTGGAGATATGATCTATTGAAGTCAGGGTTTTTGCAGGCTCCCAAATTTCATCTCAAAGAAGCGACCTTGGGAAAATCGTCATAACTCTCTCTCTGAGAAGAGGATTGGAATTCTGTAAAAAGTGGCGGATAGTGTACAGACTGTAGTTTTCTGTATATCAATTTGGGAGTCTGAAATCATAGAGATACATCAGATTAAATATCATGCTCCTAGAAGGCGAGAAACTAGATCAAGTGCTGTCAAGGGGTGCAAAGGACCACGCTTTCTAGGGAAGCAAAGAGCAAGGTGTAGCAAAATGATGCCGTAGGGGTAAGCTACAGGTAAGTATCTTCTGTATATGCATGTTCATTTCTTAATTGCATTAGGTTCTTTCTATTCTAATTTGTTGTTCTTGTTTAGCACTAACATATGCTCTGCAAGATGTGGCAAGTTTTGCTATTATCATGTCATGGGTATTTCCTTGAAGACTTTTTGCAGGTATTATATATTCATAAAGAGAATACTCAATGCATAATCTATGTTCTAAAGAGAGAGAAATGGTAGCATGGAAAGAGCAGCAATCAAGGTGTAGAACAATAACAAGAAGTTCACCATATGAAGTCTTCAAGTGGGAAGCATACAATCATTGTAAAAGTATCATTGTATAGAGTCATTGTATGGAGTCATTGTAAAAGCATCATTGTAAGAGTTGTACAAGTGTCTATCTACCAAAAGTTGAAGAAGCAGTGTTGGGAGGTCTAGGATTATCATTAGGTGGTTGTGTCATAGTTGGGGTTATGGTCTAGTCTGTCTTCTTCTTCTACATCATTATATATCATTGTAAAGTGGACCATTTTCCCTGGTACGGGAGTCCATTCTTCCTTTATTCTTCTATAGGGTGGTAGGGTGGTGGTAGGCTAGTGCATGAAGTCACCAATAGGTTCAAGCCTGTGAAAACTTCAGGGTTGTAGGGTGGTGCTAGGGTAAGTTGTAGCTCATTGTGTGTTGGGGCATCCATTCAGTTGACTACGAAAGAATCTCGGGCATTGGAGAATCCATATAGTGGGAGCTGGAGAAGAATGCTTTTCCAGATTCTAGGAAGTTGTTTCTTTCATTTCATTTGGGGCTGAAGATTAAAGAATTTATTAGAAAATCGTTCAGTGGTTTTTGACCCGGAGGGGGTTTTCCACTTAAAATATTTATGCCTCCTGGGTTCTTTTATTTACTGTTATTACTGCATAAACGTTAATAATAATTAAATATTAACTAATGCTATGAAAATATTTAAAAGTGATAATTTCTAAGGAATACTGATTCACCCACCCTCTTAGTATTTTCCAACAAACTGTCAGCTAGACTACATCAGAAGAAGAAGGCGCCTTGGCTTGCTCTTATGTTGCGGATTGGGTTGTACGAGATACAGAATCTCAAGCATGCTGATGCCGAGACAATAGAGTTCAAAATATTTACTTTTGGCCCCAGAAGCTTGAATCCGTATGCCCCACATTTCTTTGTAAAGGATCACTGCGCAAGAGTGAAATTTCCTTCAATGCACGGGGCATGTCACTAGGTCGAGGAAGACCCATGGAGATATTATCACAACTTCTTCAGGCCCAATTAACCAGTTGACATAGCAGTGGAGTGGTTAGTGAAGTAGTGTGAAGCAGTAGCTAGGAGAGAACCATCATCAGTAGTAAAAGGGGGTAAGGTACCTGCATGTGACAAAGATAAGAGAAAGATTGTCAACAAGGTAGAGGCAGAACAAAGTTGTAAGATCAAAGCAAACCCACTTGTGGAGAAATCAACTTTAGAGATAGATGTGAAGAGGTGACAGCGCAACAAGAGGAAAGCACAAAGGCAGAGAGATAAACAGAGGATGGAGGAAACAGTGAAGGAGTTGCAAGAGTTTAAGCAGCAACTTCGGGAAGAACAAGAGCTGCACATACAAGAGAAGGAAGCACAACATGGTCAGACATAGAAGGAGGTGAAACATGCATGGATATATGAAACTCGGCCCATACAGGTTGTAGACTCATTCGAGCAGCTAGAACAAAGAAGGCAGGGTGAGAGGTTGCAGGAGCAAGAATTCTCTCAAGAGATTGAATGGATCCTGGAGCAGATGAATACGAAGATGGAGCAACCAGAGTTAGAGCAGGATATTGACCTCATGCCTTACAACCTAGAGGTCAATCCATTGGATTCACCAAATCTGGAACTAGAGAAAGCCCTGAGCGACCAAAGAGATACTGATATCCTTGGAGACAATCCAGAAGTAGAGATACACAACATATCATTCAACGAGTCGTAACATAGAGTCGTGAATTCACGCAGAGTGTCTACTCTAGATGTCCACACATCTCCTATGTAGTTTTAAGAATGAGTGATCATATCTCATGTGCACAAGAATCCAGTAGCATTGGTCGATGCTACTAGAGCATATGTTGAAGCCACCAACTCGAGTGTTTGCTTCTTGATAGAAGAGAATGAGTGAATGGCTAAGGAGCTATAGATGACAAAGTAGGGAGGAGAATAGGTTACTACATCCACCAAAGAAGAATTAAAGAAAGCAATACTGGATGAAGTATCATCCCTTGAGACAGTCATGCATATATTGTATTCCATATTTGGCACTGTGCATAACATAGTTGTCCATCTCAACGATTGGCAGCAACGTTGTGCTAGGAGAGCATGTACCTTGTCAAATCTTCATACTACTATCGACCACATGCAAACATGGACAACGAGATACAAGGGAGCCCCATTACACTTGCCTAATTTGATGAAGCCCAAGGTGGTAGATTTGAAGGCACACATTTAGATTCATATCCAGAACTATGAGGAACTACCGCAGCTCTTCACCAGTTTGCAAGATTCCCATGCATGGGTGTTCAAAAGAATAGATGTTTTTGTGTGCGTGCATGTAATCCCATCTATTAGGACACTCACCAAGGCAAATATAAACAATCAAGTCCAACTGGAGTTGGACACATACTTTAACAAGTTGATGCGCATAGCCACCATCACAGACTTGGCAATCAATGCAAACACTATGCATCAGTATGTCGCTGGCCCGACCACACTCAAGATGATGATGCACATATTATCAAATGAGTTGGATAGAAGGAGACAAATCAGTGTACCCAGATGCAATAGAGGCAAGAGTTCATTTCCAGAAATATGTCACCACAGAGTACACGGAGACCATTGCAGACTACCAAGCTTGGCGTTAGTTCACCACCATCGACCATCATGAGGATGTCAAAGAGTTAGTCTTCCCATAGTTGTTCGAGTCTTAGTGATGTCTTGCATGAATTGCTCAAGCATATTTTGTCTCACATGGGTAATTGTACAGATTGTATGTAACATCTTGTAAAGTGGACGTCTAAGTGTTGATAGTTGAATGTAACAATCATAGAGTAGTTGAAGAGCCATGAGGATAGGTGAACATATATAAAGGGGAATGTCAAGGGTCACCCCACCCTTTGCTATTTATAGAACCTTATAACTCATTGTAGAGGATTTTGGGCAGCCAAGCTTTCAATAGGAGTATCTTAGAGAAAGTTTGGAGAGTATTGTTACGAGCCTTGACTTCCATAGTGCAGAGCTAGTACATCTCTTTGGAGGAGCAGGCAGCGGTGACTGTAATGTTCCATTATCGGGACTAGTAGTTGATTATGATTGTACTGTATGATTGGAACTTTCACTTCTTAATATAACAGAGTTGGCACGTTTCATGCATATGTTGTTATTTTATTTCAGTTATCTTGGTTACTCTAATGATATATGTATCTTTTTTCTTCCGCATGTATGTATAGACTCTTTCTGTATATATATTTATGAATCTTACTAAAATGTGTTGTTGGTTTAACCATCAATTTGGATTATTGGTTCGCTTGCCTTCCAGTTTTTGATTCATCTTTGCTCGTGTGTTCCCTTCCAAGCTACATGTTTCCACAGGTTTCCAAGGGTTGCACTCACCCCATTTTCCGTGTGTTAGAACTGTTGATGCACCTTCCTTGGCTTACTGCACATGTGACACCCTTTATACCAACATGGATATCTTACTTACCTATGTGCACAACCACGGTTAAGGCGATATCGTACGACCCATTGCTACGACTCCTACACCAAACGGTCTGAGGTCTAGTTGGGACTTCTTACCGGGGAGATCCCTTGACATGTTGGCGAGTCCAACACTATCAACATTTTTGGTGCTAAAAGGAGGGCCAAATGAAAAGTTGTGTCCTCTCATCTTATTTTGAATATTCACGCATCCATCATGGATATTGTAAAACTTGTCCCTCCACGATGTTTTTCACATGCCAAATCTCTCGACATCACAAGGGATTTTTTTGATCTCTTTTCAGAATTCACATATGATGGTGAAGGCAAAGTGACCTAGCCTACGTACTTACAAGACTTATATGCAATTCTTGATAATCTATATGACTTCTCCGATGAAGAGGCCAACCTGCTACTTGCATACACACTTCGTGAATCCTCATAATGGTGGTGTTGTAGTCTGCCACCTAGCAGCATGCACTCATTTGAGCAGTTCTGTTATCTCATTGAATCTACTTTCCATCATTTTGATCCAGAACCTCTTGACAAAAAACTGTTGAAACAACGAAAGACTCCACAAGAATCACCTTCGGATTTTTGGGACCTCTTCCGTGTGTTATAGTTTCAAGCTTCAAAAAGTCAGATGAAATTCCAATATCTCATGGACAAATTTGGATATTGTCTTACCAAATATGTCAATCCCATGAAGAAGTTTAAGCTCAAACCCCTCTCACCATACTTTGGTGATGGAGCTGCGCAATCATAGATGGACATGGTTGCTGTCACAAATGACTGTTCACTGTCCCCTCATCAAATAACTCCACCACCACAGAGTGATGTGGGATAACATGCACACATGTTCATTCAAATTTCACATCCTCCAAACATCACTTCTCTCAATTTTCACGCAGATTTGGTTGTGAAGCACATGGGTTGTCACACGCATGTCTTACCTCAACCTCCATCTTCGTGTTCTATTGATCCTCCAGATTGCACTGTCTTGTGTTCTTCCATTCCGGACTCTACACCTGTTGTGAATGAGAATCAACCTATCAATGGAGTTGGTGTCGCACAACCAACCTACGATGTCACTCATGAAGAGTATGACTGGGAATTCGAACATCAACCCATGGCGAAGGATGATTTCCTTATGTCTGCCCTCCTCTGTTTTTCCCTGACATCTTTGGTGATTCTGCCATCCCTGATTTTGCATGTGTATCCCTATCTACAAATGCACCCATTTTTTATCATTCACAGAACACACTGAATGTCAATCCATCATCCAATAACAGAGAGGACAAATTATTCTTTGAAAATCCACTTGATATTTCATCTACCTTTTTCGGAAACACAGAGGGTGAATTTTTTCGCTTCTCATCTACCCCTATATTTGATTCATTAGATCATGAGAATTCCAATGAGATCATTGATTTTGATTATCATAGTTGTCATTATCTATTTTCCCTCGTATCTGATCACAATCATAATTCTATCGCAGTTGATTTTTCAAAGCCACCTGTTTATGATGATCTATCTATTGATGAAGTTGAAACCCCACAGACTGTCAAGGCACTTCAGCCCTAGCTGATGGTTATGTTAGGCCCTCGCTATCCTGAGGTTGGTTTCACTTCCAATCAGGAAATTTTTGAAACACCCAAGGGTTCTCATCACATATCTATATTCATTGAAGATCAATGTCACACACGGATTATGCTTCCTCCACTCGAACTACATGATCCCATCACTCATGCATTGGAGGAATGTTACACAACAAGCACACATGCACCATGCAATTTGTCTTTGTTCCTTTCGTTTGCTTGCATGTCAAGTCAATAGTACGTGTATTCTTGACATCTGCATGCAGTGTCACACAACACCATGGTAAGTCCACAGATTGCATGTGAAGCACTTGCACTCACTTATGTCCTGTGGATGCATTTAAACTCAGAGTGTGTTTGTCTTTAGTGTTATATCTTTCATGTTTGTTTGTTCACACAAATTTTTTTTTCGTGAACCATGCCTTCACCAACATGGATCGACCTATGTGTTGGTGGCTGCATTGGAAGTATCACTTCATGTGAGCAAACACATGCACCATTAGCTTAGGAGTAGGAGTAGTGTTTGCTTTTGGTTTTTTTGCTTGCATGTATGTTTGCTTCATACTTTGTTTGTTTGTTTGCTTGCCAGCTTATTTTCTTACTCACTTTGCTTACGCAATTACTTCTGCTTTTGCTTTCTTTTTTTGTTCATTTGCTTGTTTATGTTTATAGGATAGTTTCACATGGACCATGTGCAACTCATGAAACAAACCAAGTAAAGTACAAGAGGACTTTTGCAGTTATCAATACTTGGTTATCTGTCATCCTTCCTTTGTATGAAGAAATTGTTGTCTTCATTCCATGATACATCAATGGAAAATACGTGATGCTTGAAGAAAAGCTTGGTGAAAACACAATGCTTGCACGCTAACTAGTATCACCTACTCTAATCAGTTGTTTTTGGGTTAATCCTTGTCAGCTCAGTCAAGTAGAGTAAGGTGAGGTGGAAAACCTTAACAAGAATGTCAGAGGTATATACAAACTACTTCTTTGAAGGAACAACCTCTTCTTCTCTCAATAAGTTGGGATCCCTCTTCCGCCTCTGAAATGAATAAGTGTTATGCACAGTTAAAATGAAAATGAAAAAAAAAAAATGAAAATGAATCAGGCAAAAGAAGAGAAAGACTTCCTACACAAAGAGGTGATGAAAGTATATCCGCTGAGGTACTAACCAGGAACACTGGTAGTGAAGCGATGCTTGTGTTCCTGAGTGACTCCATCAGGGTAATATCCAGGCCTGCTAGCAGCGGAGCAACACCAGAGATGAAACTAAAACTCTGACAACCATATGGATTGTGCACCAATATACCTCTCATCCCCAATAAAAACAACCGTGTTGGCCTGACTTGGAATGTGTGCCGATCGACCAAGATCTTGGAAAATGCTACATCTTACAATCAAGCAAGTGTGGAAACCAAGACGAACAAAGAACTAAACAATACTTCCGAAGGTGTTAGACTTTCTTTTCACGAACAAGGTCCATTCAGAGAGTTGGAGTTCTACCAGTGTGTCGCCAAGTGTTGTAACGACTACAACCACCCACCAAAAATTTTCCTTAGCTTCCTTAACAGCATGTCTTGCATTGTCAAGTACATAGGCTTCATTTGTTTTCAACAGCTTGCGAGCCTGTGCATGTTAGTTTTCTTCACTCCCTTCATAGGCTTCCTTTCCAACTTAAGCTATTTTCTGGTTGAAAAACTCCCCCAGAAAATTGCATAATTATGGAGGGGAACCAACCTTCCCTCCAGAAATTGCGCAAATCTATTGGGCAGCCTACTGAGATCCAAAATTGCACAAAGCAGTCAGATAGACTTCCTAGAGAAAACTATGCAATCTAGCTCGGCATTGCAGCTCAGCCTAGAAATTGCACAATTCTGGAGAGCAATCACTTGCTGACCTCGGAAATTGTGCAATCCCTCAGGGACAGCTAACCCATCTTAGCCCAAAAACTATGCAAATCCCTCTCCTAGTCTTGCAGGCTATTGCATGTGCCTTCAATTTGATCGGTTCCCTCTGAGATCCAACAACTTGATTTGCATGCATGGGATGCTTTTCTCGAAATAGAAAAAGTCAACATACAAAAAGTATCCTATATTTTAGGGGTCTATTTTTAGTAGCAGGAGGTTACATGCAAAGATTGTTTTAGAAACTGTCCTCCAAGTGTCACCTTTTCCTAGATTTGTGGCATGCGCATCATAAACCTCAAATTTATTTATTCAACACTGCAGAGCTCATTTTTCACACCGATCTTGTAACTTTGACATCCCACAAGACATCTAGGAGTCTTCGGCACTTTCAGCTTAACTATTTCCAGGTAATTCCGCCTTACAAATCTTTTCCAACATTTATATCTCTTTTTGTGTTTTGCCTTGTGTGAATGCTGTCTACTTGATTTTTATGAATGTTTGTTGTCATTTGCATGCATGTTAGCCTATACAAGCATTGTTTTAGTTTTCGTTTGCATCTCACTATTTTCGCATGCATGACATTGTTTTGCACTAATGGTTGCTGATTCGGTGACCCATTTGACACACATACATGTTTTCCCATTTTTTGAATCTTTCATTCACTGTTTGCATGCATGATCATTCACTCTTGCTTACACTTAGTTTCACCATGCATTCATATCTTCATATATTTTCAGTCTCCCATCGATGGGTCTAGGAAACCTTGGCCCATGCCTTGCCTTACCCAGACACCATTGCACATTTTTGAGAGGGAAGGCTCTACCTTCTTCCCAGAAAATTCGCAAAACTAACCAGACACTGTCCTCCAGGTTTTCTCTATGCAATTATCAGAGGCAGTGCTCTGCTGACCCACAAAATCGTGCAATGTAGTCCCTAGGTCTGCACGCCTTGCTGACTAAAATTGCGCATTGCACAATCTCATCCCCCAACATGCCAGCCTAGATTGTGCAATTCCAGTAGTCAACGACCCTCCCGACAGTCCAGACTGCCTTTTGTGCAGTTTTGACAGTCAGTCTCCCAACCTCCCATTGAAAATTGTGCAATCCTTACCATCAATCTCCTGGGTGTGTTGCACGTCAGTCCTCAATTTTGCTTTGGTTTCAACTAACAGATTGCTTTCCATGCATGTTACAATGTCTCTAGGTATAGTAGGTGTTCGTCTGTCTCTCAGCAGTTCATGTTCGATGGCTTCCAAGAGAGCAGGGTCAAAGGACACCGATGGGAGTGCAACTGGAGAAGCAGTTGAGCAAGTGTCTATGACTTTATTAATTTACGAAGACACCAAGTTGCTCATAGACAAGGACATCAAGCTAAAATGCCAAGACATCAATGATACATTCTCAGGCACATTTGAGGAAGATCTTGAAGACCGCAGGGTCTATGTGAACATTCACAAGTCTGGCTTATACCGGATTGAATGCAGGTATCTCGCGTTTCCGTGCATAGACATGATACATTGGATCATCTTGCACACTGATCCTGAGATTATGGTGTTAAGTAGTGTCAGTAGGACAAATATTTCTACCTTCAGAACATAGGACTATCAACAGATGTACCACTTGCTGCAGTTGGTGATCATAATAGAGACACCCTTCAGCAGACCCAACAGCAGTGCCAATTCCTGGGATATCTTGAAGAGATGGGTAAAGGAGCCAGCCAAGTTTAGGATGACACCTAACCAAGTTTACAAGAGGAAGATACTACAGAAGGAATATAAGTACTTGGGTCATTTTTGCATGCCGCTTGTATGACCAAGAGGGCACGGAGACCTTCCCGTATAATTGGGTTATCGTGTTGGACCAACTGGATAGTGAAGGCATGCCATGAAATTAGTCCAACATGTTGGCTCATATTCTGAAGGAACAATTAACAAGAGCTCGAAAGCCACCCAAAGGTCAACAAGCATATAGATGTCTACATACATCTTAGATGAAATTTGTGCCCGTCAGAAGTTCCTAGGCTTCAAGTGGGCATGCACATCAATGGGAACCTCTGTACACACATTGCAAATTGTTTTCCAAATGGAGCGTCCATAGAGTCATCACACAGTTGTAGGACCATTTTGTCACCCTAAAGTACAAGATGATATTAGAGCACGATCCACCTTGCATATCGAAGGAAATAATGGAGGCATTGATCGACATAGCAGATTGGTATGCCTCACCTTTTGGCACATTCATTATGGATGTACAGTGTAGAGAAGCCTCCACATGTTTTATCGAAGTTTTCCATGGACAAGATTTTCATGCAAGGAGTTCGTACCACATCTCGATGGGACTATCAGCTAGATTGCATCGGAAGAAGAAGGCACCTTGGCCCGCTCTTCTGTTGCGGATTAGGTTGTACGAGATATAGAATCTCAAGCATGTTGATGCTAAGATAGTGATCCGAATGGAAAATGGCATCAACCCATGGTACTCATCCACCCATATTATTCATTGACCCATGGAATTGACCCATGGTATTGTAAATGACATCCACCCATGGTATTGTAAGTGACATCCATCCATGATATTCATTCACCCATGGTAATGGCCCATGGTATTGTGACATCCACCCATGGTATTCATTCACCCATGGAATAGGCCCGTGGTATTGTGAAATCCACCCATGGTATTCATTCACCCATGGAATTGACCCGTGGTATTGTAACTGAGAAATACTATAAGTAACAAGTCACATTTTGTAAAAAAGGAAGATTGTCTGCCACGATGTAGCCTTTACAATTCAAAGGAGGCATGTAGCTGCCACATCTCTTCTCAGAAATAAGCTACCATCGCCCTAGCTAGTTTATTTTCAACTCTGTTTGTAAGCATATTTCAGTGTTTTCCATTAATGAAATGAAGTATTATTTTTGCTGCATCTTTGTATATATGGTTATCTTTGTATTTTGTTGTGTTCCTGTTTAAATCTGGATTAGTGGTATCAGAGCAGGTTATGATTCCATGGGAATGAGGGTTTGATGCATATTTTAGTTTCAAATTTTGCAGCAATATTCAACAAACTTCAAGCATGTGCTACAACCTCCACAGAGCAATTTTCTTGCGTCAAGCAGGAAGATGTTTTTTTTTTTCATTTATTTTGCAGGAAATTGTTTTGGGCGGTGACTTTGCAGATCAGATATGAAACATTTGGTACAAAATTTACAAAAGCAAATACCAGATATGGATTCCTCTCGAAAAATCACCCGATTTCAAAGACAAAATGGGTCGAATTGGAGTTCGGATGTGGGAGATATTGCTAATTTAAAATAAGCTATTTTATCAAAATTTCTATGATGGCGGAACTGTTGCAGTGCGAATCTGAGATCTCAAAGTGTCCAGATAAGGATTTCCAACTCATGGGAAGATGAAAAATGATCCTTCTGCTTCTAAAAACAGGTTATAATAAATATTTTGAGTTATATTGTCCGAGTTATGTCCATTTTAATTCTGGAGCAGCATTCGGAGTGGGTTCCCATTGGAGACGTGCCCTCCCACCCCACTTTAGTAGGCACTTGCTTCACATTCATCAGTTTCAACATAGCAGCATTTGGCTTGGGTTATTTGGAGATGTGCCCTCCCTCCCCAGGCTATGTAGGCACCTGCTACTTCATCAACAACCAACATCATGGTTATGGGTCAACCGCATAAAATCCTTGTCATCGAAGTCCATTTGCTAGGCCGCACACTATCAGAATCACAGTTGGTCACAAGCATTACAGGGTATCTCTATCCTCGGATCTTCGTTTATCAGGGTTTTAGGTTAACCACATAAAACCCTTATCTTCAATGGCTCTTCATATTCAACAAAGGCTTCATAGGAGTGAACTTTACGCAATGGGGACCATTGCTTCTTAAGGAGGGAGGAATGATCCGAATGGAAAATGGCATCAACCCATGGTACTCATCCACCCATATTATTCATCGACCCATGGTATTGTAAAATCCACCCATGTTATTCATTCATCCATGGAATTGACCCGTGCTATTGTAACTGAAAAATACTATAAGTAACAACTCACATTTTGTAAAAAGACAGATTGTCCGCCACAATGTAGCCTTTACAGTTCAGAGGCATGTAGCCGCCACATCTCTTCTCATAGATAAGCTACCATCGCCTTAGCTGGTTTATTTCCATTACTATTTTAAATAAAAGTTTCTTTTTGGTTTTTTTTATTGGGCATTCTACTATTTTTCTTCTGGAAATTCAAGTTTTCAGATCTTGGGGGCCTTTCCCCCAAGAGCCATTTCAAGTTTTCAGATCTTGGGGGTCTCTCCTCCCAAGATCCATTTCAATATTTTAGATCTTGGGGGCCTCCTCCCAAGATCCGGATCAGTGGTATCGGAGCAGGTTATGATTCCATGGGAATGAGGGTTTGATGCATATTTCAGTTTCAAATTTTACAGCAATATTCAACAAACTTCAAGTATGTGCTACATCCTCCACAGAGCATTTTCTTGGGTCAAGCAGGAAGAATTTTTCTTTTTTTTTTCATTTTTCGCAGGAATTTTTTTTGGGCGGCGACTTTGCAGATCAGATCTGAAACATTTGGTACAAAATTTACAAAAACAAATACCAGATCTGGATTCCTCTAAAAAAATCACCCAATTTCAAAAAAAAATGGGTCGAATTGGAGTTCAGATGTGGGAGATATCGCTA
>APFE030654508.1:1745-22287 GCA_000404065.3 Pinus taeda
CTTTGTCTGAGGTAGGCTGTACTGGGTCATTGTCTCCTTCTCTGACACACACTCCTTTCCACAACTCATTGAAAATGAGGGTGTGTTTTATCATCCGGGACCATTCAGGATAGTTCTCCTTGCCAGTGAGAACTATCCCCACCATGGATATGATCGAATGCATTATGTAAAAAAATTATTTCTGCTGATAGAAAAATACTTCTGCCAATATACAGTAAAATTTTACTCAAAAGGGCATTCTCAAAAGATTTCAAATCTATTCGTCATATAACAATATGTACGTCAATACCTCATGCTACAACTTTATGAAATATATTTTCTCCAAACTTATTTTCTTCAAATTCCTCCAATGTTTGATAAAAGCATCCAGCATTTCATTCAAATATTATGTATTGCATATCACTTCAATGTTTTAAATGTAATATATTTACATATTACATATCACTTCAACGCTTTAAATGTAATATACGCCCATTACATTTACATATTACATATGACATAAACGCTTTAAATGTAATATATGCCCATTACATTTACATATTACATATGACATTACCATACAATGAAGCACGCAGGCGTGATGATTTCCCACAGGTGAGGAGCAGCGATGCATGGTCTCTTAAGATTGTGCAGTGGCAGGGCATCTTCTGTCGGGAGCTCGGCCTCTTTGGATGCGCCATATCTCATTTAGCCACACAACATTGGAGATGGCTCTTGGCTATATGGCGTGCTCCAGTGGAGCGCCAGTTGCTTTTATGAATTTCACCTCTTGTACCAAATTGAATGTAAGTGGTGATTCTGACAGTAGAAGTAATGTTGTTCGTCTGGGGTTGAACACGTCTTTCTTCAGTTCGGCTTCTTGCAGCTCGTCGTCTTCATTTTCGGGTGTGTCATTAAGGCCCTACTTGAATTTCAGTCATATGGTAGTGGAGAGGAGCAGTTCCATGATGGTAAGAGCAGGTAAGGATGCACTTGGTTGCACTAAGAGATCTAGGTCCCGTAAGTCAAGAGCTCGAACCCATGGATTCCGATTACAGATGCTGACTCTCGTTGGAAGAAGAGTGGTCAAGCGGAGGTGAGCCAAGGGTCATAAAAGGTTGGTGCCTCAAACAAATCCTAACAGTGGAAAGGGAAGCGACGCCAGAAGGATTATGCAATTGCATAATCAAACACAACAGAGTAACGTAGCAGCAGTCAATGGTGTAGGTAGGCTTGACAGAAAATGTCAGGCAACTGACACCAACGAATATATGGGTAGCGTACTGTATGGAGTAGGGCACAGGTAATGAAATATGGAGCAGAGCGCAGACAGTTAGTCAGACAAGGGAGTTACAAGGCACAAGAGCTAAAAAAGGAGCTGGCTCTGATACCATGTCAGGCCAGGTAGTAACTCCATTAGGCAGAAAAAATGATTCATTCTATTCCATCAGGTATGTTATTGTTATATACAAAAGGGTGTGACTGTTCAGCTCATCTCCCAATGACCGTTCACATTCCTAATTTAATTATTTACATGAATTCACCCAATCATGAGGATTAGGTGTCAACATAACTTATTTTTGGTCCATGGTATTTTCTCCTTGGTATTTGAACCTATGGTTTTGGACCTTGGTATCTCGTCTAATGTGTTGATCCCAAGTATTGGGTCCTTGGTATTGCTTTGTTATGGTTTTGGGTCGTGGTATTGTGAAAGGAAAGACTATAAAAGTGGAAGAAGATCATTGGGCAAAGATCACCTGAATGATTGAATATCTGATATCATGCTAGATCTGGAATACTGGTGATTTGGTTATGGTGCAGATTTGGATCTGAATGAAGGAGGAACTTGAGCGCAAGAAAAAGGATAAGTTCTCTTGATGGGTCAAAGTCTTAAGGCTTGAATAGTGGTATCTCTATATGATTTTGATTTGTGATATGTGGCGCATGCTTGATCTATAAATCTGATAATTTGGGTTAACTAATGTCTGAATATTTGAAAGAATGAATTATCCTTTATAGATCTGTACACAGGTTCAGTGAAGCGAAGGTGCGTATACACGCTGTTTTTGTAAGTGAAAGTAGCGTATACGCAGGTCGGTCTTGACACAGAAGCGTATGCACGCAGGTTTCTGAATAGTGAAGTATCGTACATCTATTGATTTATGTTCTAGCTGCTTCTGTCTATTTCTGCAGTGTTCTGGGCTTAGAAGTGGTGTGTGATTACTGTTACTGTGATCTGGGTACAGTTGTCAGAGAAGTGTTTATTTTGATTCAGTTTTGATTGGTGAAAAGGTGATTGGTTGATGCAGAAATTCTTGATGTTTGATTGATGTTATTTTTGGATCCAGTCTGAAAATTAATGAAACGTGGTCCCTGAGAGAAAAGAGAAGGTTGTAGCCTTCTGCAGGTAGGAGCCTGTGTACTAGTATCCCGACTAGTACAAGAACTAAGGGGGTTGTAGCTCCTTTCCAGGAAAAGCTGGAGAATGAGAGAGGGTTGTAGCTCTCTGCAGGTAGCAGCCTACGTAGTGGTAAAGGCTACACCAGTACAGAAACATTGTAAAAAGAAGTTTCTAATTAAAAAGAAGATAGAGACGAATTGCGGCAGGGGGTTTTCACCCACACTGGGTTTCCTCCTTATATCTTGTGTTCTTGTGTGTGATTGTCTTCTTCTTTGTTTCACTGTTTCTAGTACTGTCTATTTGATTCTGATACACTGATTAATGATCAACCTCTATAAGATAAATTAAATTATAAGTTTGCATGGTATACGCGAGTTTCCTTATTTGTAGTTGCGTATATACGCGGTTTTTTACTAACTGAAGTAGCGTATATGATCTGGGTTTGAAAAAGAAAATATTTGACTTGATAATACTGATTCACCCCCCCTCTCAGTATTATTTCTAACACATTTTAAATATGGTATGAAGGTTTTAACTATATTGACAATATTGATATAAATAAAGTAACTTATCAAATGAGAACTGTATCGAGTTCTCACTTCTTTAGAGTTGCAAAAAATCATCTAATTTTCAAAAGTGTTGATTTAGAATACATCATTTTTTAGCATATTTTTTACACTTTAAATTTTTGTATGTATTAAGTATGTACATTTCCTTTTAAATGTTAGTAATTTTCATGATAATTTTGAAAAATCTTGATGCAGCATCAACCAATTTTTTTTGTTTTTTTTCACACTTTAAATTTTTTGATATATAAGTAGATATTTTTTTTAAATGTTGTTGATTTTCATGTGAATTTTGAAAGTAGCATCAAACATTGTAAATTTTCTTATGTCCTAAGTATGCATTTTTTTTTAATGTTGATAATTTTACCATTTTTCAAGTTGTCTTACTCCTCTTCTTATTTTTTCGTCCTAATATGTTTGGTTTTTAAGGGTTTTCCAAACCTATGTTTTTTTTTGTTTTCTTTGCAATGTTTTTTATAGTGAAGTTTTTATTTTATTTTTTGCAAGTTTAAAAATAATAATAAAATTAATATTTTGAAGTTAAGATTTTTAATATGTTTATATTTTGTTAATTATTATTTCAATAAACATAAAAAAATAGTCACTAAAAAATATTAATTTAAAAAAAATACACATTTTGCATATAGATATAATTAATAAATATACATATTTGAGACATTTCGCTAAAATGTATATTTAATAAACAATTTTTATGAAAAAATTTGAATAGGAAAAATTGGAAAAATAACAAACTTTATAAAAAAATTATTAATTTTGTATCCAAATCCAATAACTTTTAATTTTTTTCCAAAAAAAATGATTCACATAATATTTAAGTAAAAATAACAAAAATAATTTAAATGCACAATTCAAAAAAACCAACAACATTAAAAAAATATAAATATACTAAAAAAACATTACAAAAAATTAAAATGAAAAAATAAATAAAAACAAAATTGAAAAATGAAAAGCATTATAAAAAGGAATTAAAATATTTTAAAATTTAAAATAATAATCATAATCATAATTTTAAAAGTTTTAAAAACAAATTAAAAAAACCATTCAACTATCCCCCTTCAACTCTTGCCGTGCTGATCAAAATAAGATTGGGATGGTAGTGAAGAAGACCTGGTTCTAGGGTTTAACAAAGGGAGTGACAAAGGTAAACAGGTAACCATGGAAGCACAGGGAGGAGGGAACTCTACTCCCTCCTACAACAATGTAATTTCAAACAGAGGAAGGGCAGGGAAAAAGAACAAGCCTCTACACTCCGGAGGACACGAAAAAAAATACTAAAACCCAGAAGGCGGACGCCAACAATACACATGCAGAGCAAGGGACCCACGAGGAAGACCGACAGAAAGAAGAAGACAAAGGTCAGGGAATAGAGAATAGAACCAAGGTGGGGCCCTGTAAACCCAAGACCAATACTAAACCGCAGGTAATATTGAATGATCCAGCTCTGCAAGAACACAGGGATCATATGGAAAACTATGCTATAATATGCAAGTTTATGGGAATCTGGCCAACAGAAAAAGCTCTGTACACTTGGATAAAATACAATTGGAAACCAAAAAGGGAGTTAAAAATACATCTTGGATCCAAAGGTTTCTTCAAAGTGGTGTTCACGAACATGGAGGATAGAGATAGGATTTTTGAAGGAGGACCATACTTCTATGCGGTCGCTGGTCTATATAAGTGGCCATGGATGATGAACTTTGTGCCAGAGTGAGAAACATTCACATTGGTACTGGAATAGATTAGACTCTACTCCTTACCTCTACATTATTGGATGCCAGAGTCTTTAAAATCTATAGGCAATAAATTAGGTCATTTTTTAAAGATTTCAGAGGCAACACTACAAGGTAAGTATACCTCCTATGCATGTATATGTGTGGAGATAGACTTATCAGTAGCTCTTTCAGATGAGGTCATTCTAGAAGTCTATGATGACGAATGGGTTCAGACAGTTGACTATGAGCATATCCCATTCAAATGTCGCAAATGTCATGAGCATGGACACCTATTCAAAGATTGTCCTCTTAATAAAAGGGAGGAACATATAAGTACCAGTATAGAAAAAGACCATATAGGTTTTACCAAAGTGGGAGGGAAAGGGAAAGGAGGGGGAAGGAAGATACAAAAGAATCCCAATGATAACAAAACAAGAAGTCACAATAGATTTGAGATCTTAGAAGAAAGAGAAGAAGCTGAGGGCAATCAAAGGAAAATGGATAACCAGGCAGAAAGGGGGAAAGGACAAGAGAGCAGCATGGAGTTCACATAGGAACAGAATGAATACAAAATAGACCCACTGAACACCATGGAAATAGAAAAAGACCATGAAATGACTCAAAGTGAAAGTGGTACAGAGGACCAAGACTTATAGGAGATCCTGGAAAGGGAGAACCTAAAGCTAGAAAAGTTTCTAGAACAAGGAGAAAACCTAGGAATAAACTCCATACCACAGGAGGAAGTTGACAAGGTACAACAGATATTCCTTTACAAGTTACACCAAAAAGCTGTAGGAGTCAAAAGAGGACATGACAACCAGGAAAACAAAGGGGCTTCCTCAATAGGATTAATAATAGGAAATTTGGGAAAAAACCCAGGCGGGAAGAGAGGAAGAAAGAGATAGAAAGAATTGTTGCTAGAGTGTGGCAAACTCATGATTGACTTAGGAAGGATGGAAGACCTTTCCAGTTAGTCCTTCAAAACCTCACCTCAATGAAGATCACAACCTGGAACATCAGAGGACTAGGGAGTAAAAGAAAACAGAGGAATCTAAGCAATAGGATCAAAGAGGAAAAACCTGACATAGTGTTTATACAGGAAACCAAATGCTCAACGGCAAAGGTCGGAGAAAAACATAGCAAATGGCTAAATAGCTATGAATATCTTAAGGTCAAGGCAAATAAATATGCTAGTGTCATTCTCACTCTATGGGATCCTCATAAATTTGGTATGCTTGATGCGGAGGTGTCTAGACACCACCTCTCCTTGATTATCCAACCTGTAGGTGACAGGCAATGTTACATGATCACCAAAGTCTATGGTCCTCAACCAGTAGAGGACAAACTTTGGCTCCTCACTACACTGGAAGATATGAAAAATAGATACCAATCTTTACCCTGGATTCGAGGGGGAGAGTTTAACATGATAAAATCACTCATGAATAAGAAAGGGGGAACTAGAACACTTGGTAGGGATTTAGTTTCCTTCCAGAACTTTCTCACCAATATGAAATTGGTTGCTATGGACACTAGCAATGGTATTTTCACTTGGAATAACAAAACAGGTGGCTCTACCCTAGTAGCCTCAAAATTAGACAGATTTATTATCTCAGAGGAGCTTCTACTCATGGGGAGTGGCCTGACAGTGTTCATCCTTCCTTTTGGAGGTTCATACCACTGGCCCATCCAATTGGAAGATTCTCTAATTGGTAAACCAAGGAATAACCCCTTCAGGTTTGAGAACATTTGGCTCACGCACTTAGATTTCCTCACAAACGTTGAAAAATGGTGGAAAGAAGATCTACACTTGCAAGGTACAAAGATGTTCCTTCTACATCACAGGCTCAAACACATTAAAGGTAGACTCAAAGAGTGGAATAAAAATGAATTTGGTAACATCTTCAAAGCTAAAGGAGAAGTGGAAAAGAAACTGAAGGAAATAAATCAAATCCTTATCACAGAAGGATACACAGAGGAAAGGAAAGAAATAGCAGAGTCACTTCAGCATGAATGGGAAAATAGATGTCTACAAGAGGAAATATTCTGGAGACAGAAATCTAGAGTCCAATGGATTAAGGAAGGAGAGAGAAACACCAAATTCTTTTACAGATCCACCATAGCTCACAGAAACAACAACATAATTATGAAACCTACAGATCATCATGGTGTAGAAAGAAACACTCAAGAAGAGATGGAAGAGGTTCTAGTTTAGCATTTTCAGAGAATTGTTAAGGAAACTACAACAGATGGATCACAGTTTACTGAAAAATTTACACAGTACATTCCTAAACTGGTCTCTATAGAAGATAATTACAATCTCAACAGATCAGTGACAAAGGAAGAGCTTGAGGAAGTCATCACAAAGATGCATAGTGGGAAAGCTCCAAGCCTGGATGGCTTCAATGTGGACTTTTTCAAGACATGTTGGAGGATTGTAAAGCATGATATTCTGGAGGTAGTAGAAGACTCTCGCAAATCTAAAAAATTCTTGAGGTTGCTCAATGAATATTTCATAGCCTTAATCCCCAAACAGGAAAATGTCAACTCTCTGGACAGATTTAGAGCTATAGCATTATGCAATTTGGTGTACAAAATAATATCCAAAATAATAGTCAACAGACTCAAACCTCTCCTCCCCACCCTGGTGTCTGAGGAGCAAATGGGCTATGTGGAAGGGAGACAAATTCTGGATAACATAATTCAAGCGCATGAAGTGGTTCATTCACTCATCACCAATAAGAAGGCAGGGATGATAATTTAGTTGGACATGGCGAAAGCCTATGATAAACTCAGCTAGACGTACATAAGAGCAGTACTAAAAGCTTATGGCTTTGACAATAATTGGATTAAGTGGGTTAGGGCTCTTGTTACCACTACTAGCTATTCAATTCTTCTCAATGGCTCTCCCTCAAAAACCTTCAAGCCTTCAAGAGATCTCAGGCAAGGTGATACTCTTTCCCCTTTCCTTTTCATCTTAATGATGGAAGGGTTAGGTAGAGCAATCATATCTACTAAGGAGGAAGGAAGAATTCAAGGTCTGAAACTCACTCAAGGAGGGGACACGGTGACACATCAGCAATTTGTGGATGACACTATACTTCAAGGCACACCTACAGTCAAGGAAGCTAAAGCATTTAAGCTAATTTTGCATGAGTTTGCTATGGCAACGGGTACTGAGGTAAGTCTTACTAAGTCAAAGATTTTCTTTTTATACTGATATTTGGATTCAAAGAAATCTATTTGGAATTTTGGGCTTTCAAAGAGATCCATTGCCCTCAAAATATCTGGGAGTTCCCCTCACTAATAAACCATTGCACAAGGACATATAGGAGCCTATTTTAAATAAATTGAAAGATAAAATCAGCAGGTGGACAAACAAAGCCCTAAACCTAGCAGGAAGGTTGATTCTCACTAAGGCTATCCTCCAAACCATCCCTATCTATATGAAATCAGCCATTCTGGCACCAACTGGGGTCAGTATTCAAAAAAGAAACATTCAAAGATACTTTCTCTAGGGGAAAGGTGAAGAAAAGAAGAAATGGGCCCTGGTGGTGTGGGAAATGGTATGCAAACCTAAATCCCATGGAGGCCTGGGTCTACATGACCCAGAAATTCTAAACAGAGTTCTGGGAGATAAAGTTTGGTGGAGATGGCTAAAGGAAATACAATCCCCCTAGGCAAAACTATGGAAGAAAAAGTATGTAATGAATTGGCAGGACACGAACCTCATAAGAATGACAGGACAAGTAAAAGGTTCTCAAGTTTGGAACAGGGCCTGGGAGAACAGAGCCCTAGTTCAAAAACATAGTTTCTGGGAGATCAGAAGTGGAAATTTGGCCAGTTCAGGGAGGACAATTGGTAGCAGGAGGGCAATCTCAGTAATGAGGATTTAGCTAGCATTCAAACAGATACCATCAACAAAGGATTAAGGAAGGTTAATGAATTTTGGGATCAATCAAGGAACAATGGAAAACGGAGAATTTGGAAACTTCTAGTTTACAATGAGATGAGCATGCTGAATACTCAAGCTACAACCCTAAAAGGTCTTTTGGAAAAAAGGAAAATATTAATCTCAACCTTGGATGATCAATTCAGATGGGGAAAGAACAAGGTAGGTCTCTTCACTCTTAAAGAGGCCAAAAGAATAGCCACAGGGCTTAACCTTCCAAGCACTGACAAGACTTGGAAAGAACTCTGGGATAACCCTCATTGGATGAAGGTCAAACTGTTCAAGTGGCTGGCTCATCAGGGAAAGATACTAACATGGGATAATCTATGAAAAAGAGGCTTTGTTGGCCCCTCAAGATGTCACCTATGTGGATGACAGGAAGAAACCACAAATAATCTCCTCAACAACTGCTCCTACACTGCCACACTATGGAACTGGGTTGGAGATGTCTTCGAGAAAACAGACAGGGACGAAGATGACATCATTGGTACACTGAAAAACTGGCAGGATTTTTTTTTTCTTTAGATAATGATACAATAAACTCAGCCTAGGCGTTGATTCTAGGGTTCTTAATCTGTAATGTATGGAAGAAGCGCAACAACAGGATTTTCAAAGACAAAATGGGCTCGATGAACATCATCCTAAAGCTAATCCTTGAGCAACTCATGGAGAATTTCTAGATCTTGGGGGGTGCTTCTACTGGAAAACCCATAGGACACAGAGAGGCCAGAATCCTGGAAAAGTTGGAGCTTCAGGGTCATCTCCCCCAGTGTCCTCTGCAGCTCAACAAGAATACCTCTGAAGGTAAGGATTTTTGGCAATCCCCTTCTCAAGGTTTTTTAAAATTTAATATAGATGGAGCCTCAAAAGGAAATCCTGGAGAAGAAGGTTATGGAGGGGTCATGAGAGATGAGGAGGGAAACATACAAGTCATTTTCTACAATTATCTAAGGAAGGCAACCAACAATGTGGCTGAGCTCATGGCGATGGAGCTATGCTTGGAAATATTTGCTCAAACACAACATTCATAATGTCATCATTGAGGCTGACTCGGAGTTAGTAATTAATTTGGTCAAGCAGATAAGTGTAGGAGTAGCACCAGAGAAAATCTCAGGTCACTCGCAGCTTCTGCAAGTCTACCAAAGAATTCAATCACACCTATGAATTCTAGAACTCTTAGGTTTGTGCATGTTCGTAGGGAAGCCAACAAATTTGGCGGATTGGCTTGCCAATGAGGGGGTTAGAAGCAAGTTTACCAACATGTGCTACTGGTGGGAGGAGGTAACGGATAACAAAATGAGAGATGAATGCTTGGTGCGGGCCCTCAGCAGCAGACAACAATATCATAATAAGCAACGAGACAATATTTCACTTCATGTCAATGAAGCATAAGTATTTCTCAGAGGCTGAGCACTGTAAGTTCTCACAGGAATCCTAGATGAAGGCAGTCATCGGGCCAGAGGATTTCTACTTAAAAGGAAAAAACTATGAGAAAATGGGCTACCGTGAAGAAGGGCATTCCATGCACAAGGTTACCAGAATAAAAAACTGCTCTAGGAACTGGAATAAAAAACTGCTCGAAAGAAACCACCTGCATCGGGCGCCCCTTGACCCAGAAGTGGTTTTCCCAGATGGTAAGCGATGCCACTTAGAAAGCGACGTGTGGCGGGGGAAGAAAAGAGAATACTACCCTCATCGCGTGGTATTCCTCAGGCTTATCGGCAGAGTGATGTTGATAGTGGCCGTCAGATCTGGAGGGGGAGATCAATGGCCACAGTTTTTCATGCAAGTATGTGGGTCTGGAAGGTCAAAGCTGTACCACCTTCATCGGACGCCCTCAAAACAAAAGATGGTTTACATGGAAAGCCAACGATGCTACTCAGTGAGTAGCACATGGTGGGGGACGGGAAAGGAGTACCACACTCATCGCACGATATTTATCGTGCTTTTAAGCCGCACGATATGGATACTAGCTGTATGATCAGAGGGAGGAGATTGATGGCCAGCTTTGGTCAAACAGTTTAGGGGTTTTTTTGCGGGCTACTGCTCCGCTTGTTTTGGTTTTAGTCCACGTGCATGCTTAAGGGTCTAGGGTTGTCTTGGCCTTGGTTTTAGTTTTCCTATGGGCAGGTTTTTTCGGGCACATTGTGTATTTTTCCCTCTTCCTTTGTGGGGGTTTGTGCCTCTGCACGCTTGTTGTAACCTTTGTAATTTATTTTCTTATATAAGTCAATAGAAAGACTGTCTCTTGCTTAAGCAAAAAAAAAAAAACTCTTGTCGCAGGAGGACCAATTCCAGTCAAGGGCCAGGAGCATCGTTATATATTATTTTTATATATTTTATTAAAAAATTAACTCTTTTTATGTTATAATTCTTTTTTAATATATTTGTTAATTTTCATATTTTTAATTTAATGTTTTTTATTCTTATTTTTTTAATGTTTTTTTTATTATTACTTTTTTTTTTTTATTATTTTTTTTTTTTTTTAATTAATGTTATTTTGATTTAAATATTTTTTTGGTTAATGTTTTTTAAATTGTTTTTTAATTTGTATTTAATTTGTTTAATTATTCCAATTGCTTATATTTATCTGTTTTTGTTTTTTTAGTGTTAAATAATTTTTAAATTTTTTCTAAATTGGTGATTTTTGGAATTATTTTATTTTTTAATGTGTTTTTTTGTTTTATTTTATTGGTTAGATTTTTATCTTTTATGAATTAGCTTTTTTTTTTAAACAATTTTTATTTTTGAATTTAATTTTTTCTTGTATATTTTTTATGATCTTTTTCTTTTCATTTTTCATTTTTTTAAATTATATATATAATAGTAGTATATTTTTATTTATTAGTTATTATTTTTTAAACTTTTTATTTATTTATTTATTTATTTTTGTTTTGTTTTGTATTTTATTTATTTATTTTGTTGTTTTTTTTTTTTGTAGGGTTTGTGATGATTTTTTACTAGCAAACCAACCCCATTATGTGTTAATTTGATAGTTGATTTTAAGTTTTTTGTTATAATGGATCAAGTATGCGCCCACACCGTGTCAATTTCATAGTTGATTTTTAAGATTTCATTGCAATGGGAAGAGTTTGCTTACATTGTGTGTCAATTTGATGGTTGATTTTTAAATTTTCGTTTCAATTTATCAAGTTGTCTTAGGCCAAAATTTTAAAATAGCTATACTTTTATCATTTAAGAAAGAAATTTCTCTTGGTATAATGACCCTTTCATTCAAGTGTTTAATTTTAAAGTTTTTTTATTCATATAATTTTTCCCTAATGTGGTGGTTGAAATATATTCAAAACTTAATGTTTTTTGCAGTTGTAATATTTGTTTTTTATTCCATGGTTGAAAAAATGTAAAAAATTCAAGGTTTTTCTGAGTCATGATATTTTATCTTTAATGATATGGTTAAAAATAGTTATAAGTATTCTATCTTTAACGCTACAGCTAAAAATTGTTGGAATTTTAAGGTTTTTCATTGATGTGAAATTTTATCTTTAATGTCATGCCTGAAAATTGTTGGAATTTTTAGGTTTTTTGGAGTCATGATATTTTATTTTTAACACCGTTGCTAAAAAAATGTTGAAAATTTAACTGGAAAAAAACAAATAAAAATAAATAAATAATAATAAAATAATAATAATAATAATAAATAATTAAGTAAAAAAAACAAAAACAAAACAAAAAAAAGACAACAACAAAAACAAAACAAACAAAGCAAACTTTGTTCTAGCATCAAAACTTTTCAATGAGGGACACTTTTCATTTTTAGGGTGTTTCTTCATGTTCAAAAGTTGGTTTTCACTACCATTTAAAAAAATTGAAAATTTACCCCAAAAAAATGTGTCATTCTAGCATACACATTTTTTGTTTTGGGTTGTTTTTTCATGTCTTTTTGGGGTTTTTTGCTAGAATTATCATTTTGAGGTTACAATTGATAGGCCACTTTGTTTATATTGCATCAAGTTGAAAGTTATCGCATCATTATGAACATATTATTGTCACAACTCCATGATCAATCTGATACAGTAGAGATAATAGTACCTCTCTCATTGAGTAATTATGCTCCACGAGATGGTCATATTTCTGAGCATAAAGATAATGTAAAAGTAAAGGTTCAAATATGCACATATGAAAACCCTTTGACAAAGTCATGAATGGCATGGAAGCATAGTTATAAAGTTTATTATTTAAACTATTAAACATGTTGACAAGTAATAAATGGCATAGAAGTATGGTTTATTACAACTTTTATTAAACATGATACAATCGACCAACACTTAGTGACGCGCATACAAGGTATGGAATGGTGTCAAACTACACCATCATGGGCATTCATGGCATGTACATCAAACAGGTTTTGTAAAGTCATGCGATATGGATATCAAACCATTCTTGTAAAGTCATGAGATAGGAAATACATTGCACATGTTATATGTCACTCCTATGGTAATGTTGTGTGAACCATGCAATGAGAAATGTCATGGCCAACAATGTTTATGAGATGTGACATGAGTTAAAAATGCCACATCCTAAGGTGCATGTCGAGATTCATAATGGAGTAAAGGTATTTGGTAGAGAGGTCACCAACCTACCTTTGTGTGCCTTTACCAAAACTAAAAGCCCTTATGGAGAAGTTGAGCTTAGAAGACTCATTGGAACCTTAGCCTAGCACTCAATACTATTGAAGGGAATTGTTGGACACCAACTCTTGGGAAAATAAAAGTTAATTGTGTTGAATTTTCCTTATACCCTAGACAAGATCATGATGTTTTGATAAATAGTCTATATGGGCACAAAAATGTTTCATGTCTTCTATCATCTTCATTCCATTAGTAGTCCAAAACACTTTTTTTGGTTGTATGTATAAATATTTTCCTCCCTCATTTAACATATTTTCCCTTATGTGTGTTTTAAAAACACTCCAACATTTATGTGAGACATGATTTTAAACAATCCTTTATTTTGTTGATTATTTATTTATGCTCAAGAATTGATGGCTTCATGACAGATTTCCCTGGTCACATTATACCATGAGTTTCTTTAGTAGAGTTTCTCTAGGTAACGAAAGGGGGCATGCTAGAAGAACACATCTATCATGAAGAGAGAAAGAAAACAAACACTTCAATATAGACTTCAAAGAATTCAATCATTTTACTCAAACATTCCACTTATACCTCAAAGGTCCTCCTCCCCTTCCCCCTATCCCACCTGATACAAAAAATTCACCTCTCCCACATCGTAGCATCATGAAAATCCCAGAATGCCATGTATCTTGGTAGAAACCATTACAACATTATGGTAGAGAGTTCAACCCTATCAAGCCTACATCTAATTTTACACATTGGACTTCTGCTTTGCATCGCTCAGTTCACCCTGTGATTATTGCACGTCAAGTACCCTCTATATTATCTCAGGCCACATCTTTACATGTTCATCATCCCTATAATTCCTATGCTCACATTGCATTAGGAAAGTTTCATATGTCATATGTGCTTGCACATTTCCACTATGAGGCCCCTTCATCACACACACATACTAACATACTTGGAATAAAAGGAGGGGGAGGAGAGAAATATCTTTCCAAGACATGCATTTATAGGTACAAGGAGAAAAAGAGAAAGGAGAAAAAATATCATTCTACATGGGTGGCCCTAGCAGACCTCACGAGTTGACATGAGTCACTTGTTTTGTCATGATTCTTTTTACTTTACTTTACTTGGACATATTTCATACTACAACACATTATCATATTTTTGAGACAACATATTATTTTTTGATTATGCTATATATTTTCCTGGCATTATTATTGATGGGAGACACAAGGTTTATTTCATATGATTGCTTATACATGATGATGGATATTGTGATGCTTCATGTGCATGATTTCTATGGCGATCATGTTTCTTGATGATGCTATATTTACATGTGTTTTATTCCATGGGAGTTACAAGTTTTGATGAAAATGTTTTATAGGCATAATCAAGGACCCCACCTACTAATATAGTTTTAATTAATTAAAAACTCCTTCTAAATTCCCTCTACCAGATTAAAAAGAAAAAAGAGTTTAACTTAATAAGGAGATTAATTATAAAACACTTTTGCTCTCCAACTTCCCAAGGAGAAAATAAAACCAAACAAAGGGCATAGAAGGAGAGGATGGAAAATAATAGTGAGGAGAGACATGCATATGTTTTAAAGTTATCATTTTCCTTTGATAAGTTTATTCTTGAGTACAAGGGCTTACATGCTTTGAAGACAAAAAAACATTTTCAAGGAGTGACAATAAGAAAGTGAGCTCATCAATTTTTGATCATTTGATTAGGTTGCTTTTGATTTCTTTCATTACTTTGTGTTGTTAGAAGTTTTGGTATTTGTTATTTCAGTGTTAACTAATGCATTTTTTGCAAAATATATTGTTGATTCAATCTTACCAAAAGAGTCCAAGTTGCCCAACTATATTATCTTACTTAATTTTTGGAATTCAAGTGTCTATATATGAGTCTTTTTACATGTTTGACATTTCAGAATTGAATTATGGTCTAGATTCTCAAAGGTGTCAGCCAAAACAATATGTTGTACTCATTATTTCATTAATAACATCAACATTTGGCAGGCCATATCCTTTTAGCATAAATATCCAAAAATTTTACTTTATGTTGTTAAATCTTATGGGCATATTTTCTGACATTACTAGCTAAAAATTTCAATTAATCTATGTCATATTTCAAGACATACTTGTTTGGTCTTATGGCTAAAAGAATATCAACATAAAATATTTTTATAATTTCATTTATTAGCTTGATTTCAGTGCATTGTCCAAATTCCAATTTCTTTACTCTACATAATGTACATATTGTTTATATCCCTTTTCTTTTATTTGTTTCTTTGTTGTAGATCATTTTCTTTCATTTTAGTATATCAATTTGTTGTACATAGTTTAGTTGTAATCTAATTCAAGGTAATAAACTTTAGGCATAATCCCATTAGCTCACCCACCCTATGAGATTCAAGGAAGTTGGAAGCAAAGCATGAGAAACTTTTCTCATAAACATAGGTCTTATCTAGAATAAATGAGATGATACATATAGCATTAAAATGACATAAACCCTTGTACTCACCAATATTATGGTTTAAAACCCATAAATCCTCTAAATAGAACCCATCAAGCTTCTTTATAAAGGTATTTTTCCTACATTTAAAATTTTTGAGAGATATGCCACCAAAACTCTTCACCTCCTACACTATTAGGTCACCATCCCCTCTATGGTGATTTTAAAGAGCCTATGCTATTTATCCTATGATTTTAATAGACTCTTGTTCCAATGGTATTAAGCCCATGTAGGAAGTCCTCCACAGATATGACATGTCTTCAGGAGTGTAGAGTGTTAGGTTGGGTCATAATATATCAGTTATATATGGATCCTCAATGAAATCTAACACTTCCTCCTCCAATATTGTCATACCTACATCCTCCTTTCATCTTATCACCCTTTGCATCATTGCAATTACAACCTATATTAACCCTAAAAACACCGAGCATAAACCCTTGATATTGTCCTACCTTGGATTTGAGTTTGGTGACATGCATTGCCAAAGGAACCTAATCATTTTTCTCTAGGGCTTATTTGTCAAAGATTTGGTCTCCCTGAAACACCCTAGGTCTCACCTTAGCGCACAACCATGGTTGCACCATTATAATAACTTTTGTTTGCGAACTACACTACAACCAGGTACCATTACCACTACCTCCATTTTTTTCCAAAATATATGAGTTATAGCTAGTATGGACATGTTATTTCTTCTTTATTTATTTTTAATACTTGATTGTACATATTGTAGCTAATGCTCACCAGCTATGAAGAAAGGGAAACCTACGAGAATATCCTCTCGATGAAAATAAGAAAGAACCAGTAACATTGTGGGAAAGTAAGAGAGACCATCTCCAATGGAAAACCAATAGTCATGTCTTAGCCTATGTAGGCTTAAAGGATGATCAAAAAACTTAGGGGTAGAATGTTATTGTTGTTACCAACCAAAGTTCTCATGTCCATGAACATATAATTGATCCATTCACATTTCTGAGTGTGTACATTTTTCCCACCACTGTAGAGGAGCCATCTTTTTCCACACTATGTGTTAGATAAGTTGGAGAAATTAATATTAAATTCCAAATCCAAACCCTAAGATTTAACTATATAAATATATAGAGATAACTATTTGTAAAGTTGATTTCCTTTCTATGCAACTTGGACAAAATCCAAAAGAAAGAATATGAAGTATAAATGTTGAGAAAGATTTTTGATCCCCAATTATTTCCTAATGTCATAGCATATGTTCTTTCCAATAATTAATAAACATTTTTCATTCTCCACTCCATTATAAGCATGCTCAAGAGGACAAACTATCTATATTACAGTTATATGAAAGTGTTTACTTCATTTATTTTTTCTGTAGAACTGTTTTTTTTCCATTTTTGAACAAATATTTCTAACCATGTAATGCATTTTCTTGAAAAAAACCCATAAGATAACTCTTTTCACTTTGAGTATGATACTTAGGGTAAATTGAATTCTTTAAGACTCAAGGTTAGAGAAAGCATGTCACAAAATGGGATTTAAAACTAGGTAAAAGAAAATAAAAAATTTATCCTCAAAATACACAAATACACCTATTTTAACCAATGTAGAAGAGGAATACAACTTTCTTCTCCATAATTCAAACCACACCTTTATAAAACTAATACCCACTCAACAACTAAGAAAAACAAAATCTTATATTAATTAAAAAGACTAAAACTTCAATTATCGATCATTCAAATTAGTCCCCTCCCATTAAGAAATTCAAACACTCCAATTTTGGTACAATTACTTTTTGGATTCCATGTGGAGTGTATCCTAAAGAAAGAGTTAGATGTCTCTCACACCAAACTTTCCCATGTTCTTAGAACCCTTGTCACTACCATCTTTTAAAAAATGATAACTCAATAGAATTATCTTCCCACATAGTCATATTGTGGGTCCTTCGAATGAAGCATTGTTTCAACTTTGGATTCGGTATGATCATTGGAACTGTCACTTAAATTATGTTGGAAGAATAAATATCAATGTGAAACGAAATTCCAATGATGCACTCCAAGAATATCGTGTGTATTGGTTTATGAAGCTAAGGTCACTTTCACCATAATATTTTTAAATATATGAAAATGTAGCAGCAGTTCCAACCACTGACAATAAGCATCCAATATAAATCTTTGGGCATAGTCAAGGGAACGTTCTTTTTTCATTTTTCCCAAAAGTTCCATCGAAATGAAAAATCAGATTACTGAATTAATGATCTTCAAACTTCACAATGTAAACCCCACAATTCATGAAGAGTTTGTTGAGCTTTGGTGAGATTCTTATAAATGTGCCTCATTTACATGTGAGGAAGGTAAATATTTCTTATTTCTTATGAGGAGTTAGATATCTTATAAATATTTCTTATTGTGTGGATTTGTTATTCTTCACATTTGAAGAACGTAGGCTATGAGAAATTTTTCATTTTCATATTATGAAAAAATATATTATAAATATTTTTAAATTGAACAAATGTATGAATAATAGATTGATAAATATTTTTAACTTAAACTAATGTATATGTATAATAGATTAAAACATGTAAACATTGGTATTTTTAATTTATTATTCACAATACATTAAAAATTAAAAATATATATTAATATTAATATACAATTATTAAATCAAAATGAATTTTTATCCTATTATTTATAATAATTATTTTAAATATATAAAGAATATAAATACTTTTTTATATTATTTGAAGTTTCTATAATAAAATTATATTTTTTAATTGAAGTATTTATTTTATGTATAGAAATAGTTGTGAATTTTCGTGAATTGCTAAAATGGAGAATGTGTCATACATTTTAAATTTTAATCAATAAGACTAATATAATTTGTAATACATTATGAGAGGATGAGTGGCAACCCTAATTATGTGAATAAGTTGATTGTTAATCAAGTTCATGTTGTTATTACCTAAATAGAGTTGTTATTTAATCATTTTATCATGTTTGTATGCATCTTAATTCAAATTTTAACTTTTTATATTAAAACATTCACTATGGCACTTTTTCATTTTTTAGTATGATTTTCCTTTAGCTCTAAAAAAATTTCTTCATATCTTGAAAAAAATTTGATTAGTCTAGATGCTTATTGAAAGTGAAGGATGATCTTATTATAGCAATTAAAAGTCCTATACTCTAAAACTAGTTTGATATAAATTTTGATGTGGATAATGTTCATGGAAATTAAAGTCTCACCATAATGATATGCTACAAATCACATCATAGTACTATGCCATTATAATAATAACTAATAATAATAGCTTTTAAGGTAACAATTGTAAGAAAAGGAGGGCTACAAGGGAATCAAATCATGTTCTACATTAACATTATCCACACCAAACACTATATCAAACTAGTTTAGTGTGTAAGACCTCAAATGAATGTAATAGTATCATAGTGATATGCCATAAATCCCACCATAGTGCTATGCCATTGTAATAATAAATTTTCGGGTAATAACTATGAGTAAAAGAGGGTCTACAAGGCATGAAATTTATACTATCAACAAATTTAAGAGTGAGAGAGAATGTTATTTAACATTCCTAGAGATTGCACTTAAAACTAATTTTTAAATGTAAAAAAATAAAACAAAAACCAACACTAATCATATCATATCCTATGCCAAGTTATGTCTAGAAATTTAAATTTTTTATATGTTGATTGATGACACCTCAATTAAGCTAGTGGATGCAAAGTTGGATTATGAGTATGTAGTTTTCAAATGTGGAGCATGGTTTGAGTATGGTCATTTGACAACCAAACCCAAAGAAAAAAATGGAATTAAGAAAGAACTCCAAACATTTGGGGAGAAATATAAGGAAGTGAAACCGTTAACCTATGTGGTGGAAAGGCATGGAAAAGAACCATCACTTTATCGAGAGAAATTCATCTAGGATAAAAATAAACAAAAACAAAGAAGGAGCTCACAGAAATAACCTTATAGAGGAAGTTGTGATGACAAAATTGTGCAAGGTAGATCCATCCATCTCATATTACTCCTTTTGGAAAAAATAAAGAAAATGAATTCGAGTGAATAAGAAAAAAAATAAAATATAACACTATAGTTAATAAGAATACAACAAGAAGTCTGTTAATGTAGATTGGGTGAATGAGATCACGAATGTTAATGCAACCCAACCCACCTTAATTCAAATCCTACCAAACTTGGGTGTGTGATTTTGAACTTTCCATGAAAAATTGGGATTTATAATAATATCCCCATAAATTCAAGCTCATGTCTTGTCAGTGCATTTTTTTTAATTATTAATTATTTGACTTTAAAACAAAACAAAAATTGAATAACTCACTCTACATATCAATCTCTGTATCAAAATCAAGAAGATATCTTGAATTATGAAATAAATAAAATATATTATACAAATAAACCAATATATCATCATTTTAATAAAAAAATATATTTTAAATTTAAACTTAATAACTATTAATAAATAAAAATACATTATATAAATCCACTCATTACAAAATATGCCTTAACTAGAAACCATGAAAAATAATTAAATGCTTTCATTACCGATGAAAGATAACTCAATGAGATACATTACAAGAGCCAACCATTGATAATAATGAAAAACATCTGGCCTCAGTTTAAACATCTATTATATCAAATCTAAAAAATTTAGAAAAAAAATCCTAGGTTATGTCCAACCTAAAATTTTAGGGAAAAAAAAATCTATTGTTTTTTTCTAATTATTTTAATTCTTTAATCATAGAATTTTATATTATACGTAAATTTAGGTTTGAATAAAGTAAATATATGAG
>APFE030654508.1:22354-54129 GCA_000404065.3 Pinus taeda
ATATATAACTATATTTAAAAATATATATGAGCTTTTTTTTCCCTTGGAAAAATCGCAATTTTCATTGTAAGAAAATTACATGTTGTATATGCATGATGCATATGCTATAAGTGAGCCATGGCTTGTAAAAAATGAATATTGTTCACCTGTATCAATTCAAAATTTGGTGCCTTGAGTCCACGCAAGGAGGCCCAGTCTCAAAAAATATATTTCATATTGTTTTCAGTAAGAGTAAACTGTAGTAGAGTTCTGAGAAATAAACATATGTATATTTACAGATGGAGACTGTGAAAGCATGAGAAAAACCCTATATCCAAGCTCCCATTGAGCATATTATGCAGCTATGTCCATGAAGGGCCTGTGATAATACTGATAATGGGCCCCTTCCCTTTGTTCCTGGATCATCCAAGTGCGAGAAGGCCTATTTGCAGTCTCTTTGGATAATTGATCACCAATTGCATTCCTTTCCCTAAAAATGTGATGGCATATGAAAATATCAAAATTTGAATAAAGTCGAAGAGCCTCATCTAGGATATGTCTCAATGTGTAAGTATATCATCTTGTTCTTTTGTTAAGCCAGTCACATACAACTTATGAATCCCAAAATAGTTTCAATGCTCTACAATTTTTTTCCAATGCATATTGAATAATAAATTTAGTAGTGGATAGTTAAACAAAGTTGTTCGAGCCTCCTCCTAGGTCCATTTGTATATTTTAAAGATGGAGGTCAGAGAGATACAGGATGGCTCCCTCCCCACACCTACCCTCCTATGCGGAACCATCAAATAAATCCCAAGGAAGCAAGTGGTTAATGGATTTAGGTATAAGAGTGCGAGGCCGCAGCGAATTATCATCTTCTGAGATAAGAGTATAATTAGACAAGATCTGGGCAACAATTGAAGGCCAGTGAGGGGATGCATTCAGGAATATGAGGCTATTATGTGCAATCCAAATGGCCCAGGTAATGAGAAGCAGAAGTTTGCGAAGTTTAGGCGAGACAGCCCTTGTCCACCAGTTTGTCTAGGCCTCCATAGGATTAGAGCCCTGCCACCTGATCAGCGTAGACACTGTTGTAGTAATTGTCTGCCAGTGTTCATGAATAGCTGTGCAATCTATGAACAGATTCGAGACAGATTCCTCGCTGCTCTTACAAAGACAACACCGAAAAGGGCCATTTTTGGCTCACTTGAGGTGGTTGTCCCTCATGGGGATTTTATTGTTAAGGATGGTCCACATGAGAAGTCTGCACCTCAGGGGTGCTTTGAGCTTCCACCAGTGCCTCCACCAATGTTCAATGACTTGTGGTCTTCGAGCATCAACTAATACCAGGTATCCCTCCTTGGGTGTGTAAGACCCAAATTTCGATAGTGCCCAGATGATCTCGTCTTCGCCATCCCCTAATCGGATGTGGGCGGCAGTGAGAGCCCCAATGTAGTCCTTCTAGATCTACACCCACTGCTAAGGAATATTTAAGATGTGGGCCTATTTCCAAACTTGCTGGAAAAGGGTGGAGTGCTTAGAATCTCCTATGTGATTGATATGAGTGATATTCATTATACTGATATGATTTATAATCTCAATAGGTAGTCTGTGGCCATCCCCATAGACGATCCAGGGGTCCTGTCCTATCCTAATAGCTGAACCAGATTGGATTTTCCATGTGATGCCAGCTCTGATGATGTCCAAGGATTTAAGAACAACCTTCCATATAATCGACATCCTAGAGGAGTATCTTTTTGGCTGCCTTAAGCAATCGATCACATTGAGAGGGGAAATGTATTTGGAGACCACCACCTTGGTCCATAAGCTATTAGATGATATAAGTTCCCATCCAAGTTTTGCTGCCAAGGCTGAGGAAAATTCTTCCAATTTCTTGATGCCCCATCCAACCCATTTATTTGGAAGGTTGAGTGCATCCCATTTGACCCAAGCATAAATTCTTCCTGCCTATTTTCCCTTCCAAAGGAATCTGCGACAAAGTGCATGTATCCTTGAGAGTATACCTCTGGGGATCCATGCCAAGGACATCCAATAAACTGGTGTAGCCTTTAGAACGGTCTTGATGAGGATAAGTATACCTGCCCTGGATATATATTTGTAGTACTAGATATTAAGTATTTTCTCCATCTTCGCTATAACCCACGTCCAGTCCGTTATTTTGTACCCCAAGGCTTCAAATTATATCGAAGGTATCTTAACCCATCCTCAAGTTTCAACAGAGTGAACTGAAATCTTTGTAGGGAAAATTGGATCTCATGTTGGGTGCATCCAGCCGTTGTCAAGGTGGATTTAGTGCAATTGACCATCATGCCTGTATCCATTTAAAATAGGGAGAAAATGTTCTTTATGATGGTCAAATTCCCTATGCCTCCATTGAGGAAAATTAAGACATCATCCATGAATAATAGGTGTGTTAAGATGCAATCTTCTATGACTTTTATACCCTGCATTATGCCCCTTCTGGCCTCTACTTTTATGAGTCTACTAAGCCCCTCCACTATTAGGAGCAATAGAAGTGGTGAGAGTGGAAAGCCCTGTCAAAGACCTCTTTCAGAATGAAAGAAAGGAGAGGCAGCACCATTAACCAAAACACTGAATGGAGTGTTAGTGATACAACCCATAATCCATTTAATGAAGACAAATGGGAACCCAAGGTAGGTTAAAAGCATTCTAATATACAACCAACAAACTCTGCCAAATTCCTTATAGAGGTCGACCTTAAGGATCATACCTTTGATTTTCTTATAATGCAATGAGTTCATAACTTCTTGGGTTGTTCCCACTGCTTCGTGGATTTGTTAGTCTTGAAGAAAGGCAATTTGCTCCTGTGAGATGTGGGTGGATAGAATGGGCCTTAAGCATTTGGAAATTATTTTAGCCATGATCTTATAGATGCAGTTACAAAGAGAGGTCGATCTATAATCGTCGAAGGAGTTTGGATTGTCATTCTTGGGGATTAGAGCAATGAAAGTAGCATTAAAGGATTCATACATATCGCCATTAACTCTGGAGTCTTCCACTACCTTGAGGAGGTATGAGCCCAGAATCTCAAAAAATGCTATGTAGAATTACACTGTCCAACCGTCCGGCCTAGGACTCTTATATTTCTTGAACCATTTGAGGGTGGCTTCTAGCTCTCCTAAGGAGACTTCCTTAGTTAGTTCCCTGCCTTCCTCTTGATTCACAAACTGTAGGAATAGCAGTGCCACTTGTATTATTTCGGCAAGGTTCACTATGGCAGGTGCTTTATATATTTGCTTGAACTGAGAGGATGCCAATGCTACTAGCTGGGGGAAGGAGTTTACAGGATGTCCCATTCATTCAGAAGCTGCCATATGGTGTTGACTGCCTTCCTCCTATTTACGAATTTATGATAAAAATTACTGTATTATATCCCTCAAGCATCCAGATCGCTCTACTTCTCAACCTCCATGATTCTTCGCGATCCTTTAAGATTTCCCCTCTAGCAGCATATAGAGATGAGATTCTATCCTTGTGTTCAGTGGAGCTGTACACCCCTTCCAAGTTATTCTCAAAGTCCGCAATTTCTATTTCAGCCTCTCTGAGGGCTTGATCATCCCGCCTCCTCTTGTTGTGAGCCCAAATTTTGGAGAGTCTCTTAAGCTCATTAAGGTTTTGAGCAAACCCTTCCGCTATATTACCTGCTGTAGTAGGGGGGTGCGCCTTCCAGAAATATGTGACCATACAAACTTAGGAAGGGTCCTTCAGCCATGTGGCACAGAACTTGAAGGTACCCTTACGTTTCCCCTACCCCTCGTTGATTTCCATATAAATAGGCAGGTGATCAGAGATGCCCCTTGATCCCACCCATTGCCTGTGAATTAGGCCCTGATTAAGAAGTCCTTCCTTAATAAGAAATCTATTGAGTCTACGAGCTAGACTATCTTCCCCTATTCTATTATTTTCCATGTGGGTTGCATCTTTGTGATGGGGATCTCTATCATATTGTGGGCTCGCAGTACATTCTCAAAATAGATTGAAATGGGATCAATTTATGCTCTCCATCCCCATGATTCCGCATGTCCTATGGAGAATTTTAAATCCCCTCCCATGATTAGAAAATCCTTTTGACAGAGTTCAGAGTTAAGTAGGCGGTCCCGAAATTCACGCCTATGTTGGCATGGCCGATAGACATTAATAGCCTGTATCTCCATCCTTAGGTTAGCCGAGAACAAGTCTGCCCCAAGATAACCTGCCCCCCCCCCCCCAACAGTTTCAGAGATTGATAGTGCGCAAGTTGAACCCTAGGGAAATGCCTCCCGAATGACCACTTGCATCAAGGCCAATAAAGGGCTAGTCCAAGAGCATCAATTGTAATAATAGAGAGATAACTTCAGCAAAGCTACGGGTTTCCTAGAGGAAAATAAAATCAATAGCAGAGGAAGATAACAGTCTTCTAAGAGCTGGTTTTTTATCAGGCCTAGCTAGCCCTCTGCAATTGAATGATACAATCTTCATGAGGGGGCTCAAGTAATGGGCCTCGTGCTCTAAGAGCCCTCAGGATGGTAGATTGCCTATTAGAAGCGATTTCATCTCTGGTCATACTCTTTGCTTTGGAGAGGGAAGAGGGGTGTCCTCAAGGGAGTTTAGGGGGAGTATGGGAGAGTACTAGGTCAAGATCAATGTGGTCGTCCTACTATTTTTTAGCCTTAGACCTAATCTGGTATGTCAAGAAGGGAGGCCCATCTTCAGGAACAAGGGAATAACGTGGAAGGGACTCCGGGATAGAAGAGGGGGTGATGGAGAACGTGGCTAAGGGGCGCGGGGGAGAGAATAAGGTGGGGGGGGGAGAGATACTCCAGTAATCCATGTTCGATGCCAAATGGAGGAAATGCCAAGCCATCAACAATAGAAGATGTATGAGAGGGGTAAGAGGAGGGTGAACTCTTACCTGATGATGATGGTGCCTCGATAGTCGCTCTCGCCCTTATGAGTGGACGAGAGGGTGGCTAAAGAGGTGGTCTGTCGTGTTTCTTTGGGACCTCTCTGGAGGGTGTCTTTCCTGCATCAACTGGATCCGCTTGTATCCCTGGGTTTTTGATGGGAAGTTGTTCCTCCTGTTCCTGTACTGGCTTAGATGGGATTGCCCTTGCCTCTTTCCCTGATCTTTCCTTATTATTGAGTGGGTAGTCCTTAAACAAATGCCCGACCTTGTGACAACGTCTGGACCTGAAAGGTACCCCTTCATAATCCAATGTCTGCCTCCGAGTAAAATTTGTCCACTGAATTGTGATGTATTCCTGCAAGCCATCACTGGTATCAAAATTGACTAATACTGTTGCATAGGCCATCATACCTGTTTTAAGGTAGGATTTGTCATGATCCAGGTATGAGCCCAGGACATTCGCAAGTCTCCTGAAAACATCTTCAGATAAAAATTGGAAAGGTAGCCCTGGGAGATGGACCCATAGCAGACAAACATTTAGTTTCTCGCATTCTGGGTCAAATAGAGGCGTCCATCTACAAAAGAGTTCTGGAACCTATTCTATGTGCCAAACCGTAGATAGGACCCAATTCATGTGTTTGGCCCTTACGAAATGGAGGGCAAACCATCCCCTAAAATAATTCTGGATGAAAGGAGGATCAACCAGTTGCTATCCCCAAACCTTCGATGTCCACTGCTTCAGCCTAGTTGCACTGTAGTTCCTCCCCCTGATTCTTCCAACCAAGACCCTATCAGCAATCTCCATCATATTGCTCAACTAAATGTCCTCTCCAAGCCTTAGAAAAGCCTCAGAAGCTTTGGGTTTCAGGCATCACTGTCTTTTAGTTGTTCACGACCTGTCTTCATCTGTGGGCTGTAGAGGTTCGCTCAGAGGAGGATGAGCCCCAAAATTAGGAGGGTCCTGAGGAGGCTCCACGAAGAAAACTCTATAAATGGGTGAGATCCCTGTGAAATTACCAGATGGGGGGGCCATGGTGGGCAACATAAGTTGTTGTTCCAGAGCGAAAGGCACGAGCTCACTGGACTGAGTGACAGAAGGGACACAGGAGCCAGTGGAGGGTGGAAAGGGTGCGATTCCCACCGAGAGATTTTCCAAGCAAGGATCTAGAGAGTGGTCCATGAAAGATAGGGTAGATGGAGACAGTGGTTGAGAAGTGAGGTCTGATAGCAAGGGGGTGGCTTCCGAGAGTGTGGCGACTGAGTTCGAAGGACCTGATATCAAGGGTAGACAGGCTACGACATCTAAGAGTGCACTGTCAAAAGGGTAATCGCCTACGGGAATTTTTTGGGGATGGTTCTAAATGGGGATTCCCTCCAAAGGGTCCTTTGAATAGTCTACGAGATCGTCCATAACTATCGCTATATTCCTGCTCCAGCTGCTTGCAGATTCCTTGGGGAGCCCCATCGCTGGTGACCGGGGGCAGAAGTGGTAGAACAAGAAAATGAAAGGTAAACCCTTGTCAGTGGATGTGGAAGATAACCGTGGTGACAAGGCTATAACACAGTTGAAATGGGTCTATGCAGGAGAGTAGGTAGGGTAACCGGTAATGAGTACGGTCACCAGCACAGAAGGTACCATCAAGGGTAGGGTTGCAATAAAAAAGAATTACTAGGCTGTTACACTGAAACCCTCATCAGGTGCCCTCGTCACCATCGCCGTCCTTCATCTGAATCCTTATAGGTTCACTTTGTATCCATCTATGTCATCAGTAAATACATTTTTCTTGTGGAAGAACATGCATAACCTGAAGATCAAATATGAGCTTTTTTAGTTAGCAAAATTATAAATTTTTTCTAAACAAAAATTAAATTAGACAATAAAAATAAAGGGTTTTGTAAATATATATTTTATAAAATTAAATCATAAAAAAAACAGAATTTACATGTCATACTATTAGTGATTGATAATGCAATCTTTTTTCCGAGGAAAAAGCGGAATTTTCATTACAATTTTAAGAAAATTACATGTTGTTGCCAACATTGTGTTATGCTTTCACTACTGTCAGTTGGTGGAGTTCTGTTGTTGTTTAAATGTTACAAAATCCTTCATTATACTTGACGGTGCAAAAACTATATACATACTATTTGGTAGATTGTTCTTCAGATAATAAAAACAAGACAAAGCAAAATAAAAACAGAGAAACCATTGTTTGGATTGATCCTGTCAATCGATCATGGGAAACTACCTCCTCATCTAATCTAGAAGTCACCATTCCTATATTCCTGTATTATCCATTGTCCTCTACTCAGATGTGCAGCCTCTTTGGAAAGAAGGTCAACGATTTCGTTCCTTTCCCGTGTTTCCTTGCAACATCTAGTGCAATTGCTAGTTTATTTCTTGTGTGCAGGGCCCAGGGTGCTTTTTGTAGTTTTCATGCAGAGCAGGGTTGGAATTTGGATTACTCTTTATCCGTTATACATTTTTTTTGGACGTTTTAGGTTTTTATGTTGCCCTTCAAGAAACGTTATGTTTAAAACTTTTCCCTGCAAGAGTGATGTTTTGATAATAAATTAACCCTTCACTAGTAAAGGTTTCATTAAAAACATATATCTATCATAAGAAAAAAAAAATTGACCGTAACACATAAATGACTTATTGAATTCTCAATTTTGGTTTCAAATTGTATGGAACACTCACAATAAGATATCCATAACTCTGAAACCAAATCTCCTTCACTCATACATGCCATAGAATTTGTATATATGATATATTATTAAGGAGATCTTATGGGATGTAAATATGACCAACAAAGTAAAACGATAAGATGGACTATCCTTTGCATCCTCTCCACTATCATAATCACATTGAATCAATATGGGGCTCCACCGCCATGAGTTTGTAGTCAAGAAAGTACAATGCATTAAAAATTGTTTTAGTATTTCATAAGTGGCAGTAGATATTGTTCTTCATAAGCCATTTCTTTCAAAGTTTTTAAGCGAAATGTTGAGACACTCAATATCTGGTGCAGATTGTAGTCGAAGCAACACTCTCACTATTCTGCAAGTGACATTTTGACATAGGATAACTTTCATAAGTGAGTGGTGAGTCGGTGATATTGTGACAAGCCTCTGGCCCAACAATCCAATAAAGGTGGGTGGCCAATACACTTAGGGAGAGCTATTTGCAACAAGCAATATTGTTGTCCAAATTTATTATGATAAGGAAGCGGTTTTGTTCTTTCATCCACATAAGTTCAATGATGGACTAACACACTCATGGATTGATTGTTTGTTTCATTCAAGTGGGAATTTTAACAGTGTTTGCATAAGAGATAGATGCATACTCATTGCATTTCAAGGAAACTATTTAGACTTGGATTCTAATCCAACTTACCCTGATCAAATGAACGAATTCTGAGTTATTGAACGATATTCCTTCTAAGGAGTATGAACTATATATCTATATATCTATCTATCTATATATGTAGTGTAATGTAGTATGTATGTTGTATGTATCTATATATATATATATATATATATCTATCTATCTATATATATATATATATATATATATAATATATATATAGATATATATATATATATAATATATATAATATAAATTATATATATATAATATATATATATATAATTATATATATATATATATATATATATATATATATATATATATATATGAATGTCATTATTTTATATAAAGTCTCTATTAGGCTAGATGCTTATTGATCCCTTAGTTTTGTAGACTTATATTTAAGGAGACTAGGTAAGAACCTTTGTTGAATGATCTCAGATACTTTTTCCGTGGTTGTGTTTCCTAAGGCTATAGGTGTTCCATGGTTGTGTGTCCTTAGGCTATAGGTGCTTTTGTGCAATTTGCAAATATCTTAATTCCTATTTATTAAAAATATGTTTTTCTTTCTATGTGTGTGCATTTTTGAATTCACTTGGGATGTCTCTTCAATTGGTATGGTCCATTCACATCCACATCAAGTTGCATCAACGAGAAAGAAAATCAATCAAAGGTGAAAATGAGCCTAAATAGATTTACCCATGGAAAATTGAAAGCTTGCAATATTAATGGCATAGAAGAAAATACAGAAAGACTAAGAATGTGAAGCCTAGGGATATAAAAAGCAAAATTGTTATCTATAAGTTTATAATATCTATTTGTAATAATTCCTAAAGCATAAAAGAGCCAAACAAATGTCATTTCTAGATGGTTTTGTCAAGAAACATTTCCAAGGTAAGATATCGACATTATTATCATGTTTACAATTGAGTTCTTCAACATTATTTCTACATTTATTAATTTTAATAAAAAATAAATAGTTTCTAGTGATGTTTTAAATTTGTTTCATTGATATGATCAAATTTTACAATTAATAAATTATATTTTGGTTTTTACTTGAAGCTTAACCCACTTAATGTATTACAAGTGTGTGTTTAAGTAACACACCTTCTTGGTGATGGATAGAGTAAAACGTAAACGACACTAATAGTTAAATATATACACACTTCTTACAAATTTTATAAAGAATTGTGTTTATAAATTGGAATTGTTGACAATTTTCTTTTTAAGACATATTTTCGGCAATAATCACATCATATTTCATAGGTCAATGCTTAACCCACTTAATGTATTACAAGTATGTGTTTAAGTAACACACATTGTTGGTGATGGATAGAGTAAAACATAAACGACACTAATAGTTAAATATATACACACTTCTTACAAATTTTATAAAAAAACTGTGTTTAGTTAAATATATGCACACTTCTTACAAATTTTATAAAAAAATTGTGTTTAGTTAAATATATACACACTTCTTACAAATTTTATAGAAGAATTGTGTTTATAAATTGGAATTGTTGACAATTTTCTTTTTAAGACATGTTTTCGGCAATAATCACATATCTTTCATAGGTCCACACGTTTCAAACTAGAAGTGTGGAAGAACCAGATTATGACAAGAAGTTAAATAGAGGGACTTCTCATTCCAATAACTAGAAACGACTACTTTTGACCAAAGGAAACAACGATAATTGAGTGGACTACAACTAGAATTTACTGCACTTAGAATTAGCGGAATTTTTATTAATTAGTTAATTTGTTGGATTTATTTAATTATGTAACTAAATGAAACCGCTAATAATAAACTTAAATTAAGGACCTTAAACTTAATAAATGATCTAAATTATTTAATTTAAAACTAAATAAACTTATACTATTATGGGATAAATAAATGTTTATTACGTAAATAAATTAATTAGTTAACTTATTTACCAATATTATTTATATAAATATATACTTAACCAAATATGTCTTTTCATCTTTTAATTTAAATAAAATCAATTTATAATAATACTCTTATATGAAGGATTATGGGATAAGATAGGATAAAAGTTTATTGTTTAATTATTTAATTAGTTTATATGTTTTTTAATTATATCTATTTTTATTTAGATGAATGATTTCCTAAGTCAATTATGGGATATATAAGGGAATTGTATTAATTAATTTTAAAAAAAAATGTACGTAAATTATATATACTTACGATTTTTTTTCAGACATATTTATTATATATCATCTATAACCAAAATTATTAAAATTAATTAAAAGAAGTAAATTAATTAAGATCCTATAATAAAAAATAAGGGAAATTTTATTATTCTTTTATGAAAAATAAAAATATTAATAATATGAATAAAAAAAGGTTATGGGTAGCAAATAAGAAAGGAAAAACAATAACCATGATGAGTCATATCCTGCATTAATGTGAGTTCAAAACTGAATTATAATCATTTTCCCCTATATATTAAAAATAAAAAATAAAAAATATTAAAATATTAAAGAAAGCAATTTTACTAAATATATTTCAGGTATATTTTTAACTAAGACATCAATTAAAAACAATAATTTAAAAAAAATAAATAAATAATAAAAATTAATTATCCAATTTTAATGGTTTAAGATTAGAAAAAAATTGTAAACATACTAAATTAATTTATACATAAAAGAAAAGTGATTAATTTACACAAATCTACCATTCCTCTAAAAGATATTATACTTAATTCCAATCAAAAAAATAAAGCTAAAATAGTTAATAATAACCAAGCTCTCAAGAGCGCAAGACATGAATAATATTTTTCAGCAAGTCTGGTTGATGGTATACACAAATTTTAATTTCAGCCAACCATTTATATAAAATAAAGTCAAGAAAACACCTGGGTTTTTCTCCCCTAAGCACTTTTCAAACCATTATTCACAAATTAACACAGCCTCAACAATTATACAACTCTACGAATATTATGAATATTATGGTTAGAACCACAACACTATAATAACCTTGAGATCCTATAATTATGAAAATAAAATTATAGTGCAATCAAACTGTTGTATTTCAAACTATAATAAACCGGAGATCCTATATTATAAAGATAAAATTACACTGCAAACAAACTGTTCTGATTTCAGAATTAAGTGTGGTAAGGGCACATTGTTCCAATTCCAAAATTTTGTAGTAAACATTTTCAGATTTTGACATTGTAACCCGCAGGCAGGGATTCGAAATTAAAGTTTATTTGTTGATAATGTCGTTAATGACGTTTTCAAAAACACCTTAGCCGTAAAAAATATGTTCTGCCCCCTTTCAAAGACTTCATGCCGACGGTAATTTAAAAAATTTCAACGTATTTTACGGGCAAAATGGCCTCTAACGATCAAAATCACCGTCAAATTCTAACCCTGGTGCAGAGTTTATCTCTTTTTGAAGGTTATTACATCAGGTTTTCCCACCTTCATTGCCTGCTGATCAGGTGGTGTCTTGTTGTTGGAATTTAATTCCAACTGCAACACATAACAGCTGGACAGAAATCTGATCTCCTGCAGATATTCCAGATTGTTCGATGCCGCAAAGTCACTCTTGATATTTTGCACATTGATGAGCATTAAATTCACAGAATTTAATTCCCCCGCAACCACCGACTTGTTTTCTTGAGAAAGGCATCACCGCTTGCTGTAATTAATACGCAGATAAGCGTTACAGGATATTTTGGTTATTTTATTGTTTAAACTCAGATATTTTCCCTATAAATGTAAAGAACAACGATTCTATTTTTAAAGAGTGAAAAGGTTAGAAGAATGAACAGAATGTTTTTCTGTAACGCACAGCAGTGCTGAACCTGTAATTTTATGAGATAGTGAAAATTTGTTTCTGGAACTGAAGTGTTCCTGTTGTTATCCTTCTGTCAAGAGGAAGACGAATTTGTATCAGCTGATTTACTGTTTATGAATACAAGTTCATTTTATGTTGTTGTTACACCACCTGCACATTACTGTTACACCAGTTTCAGTGTTGCCGAGTTTTGTTCTATTTTCAGTTTTATTTTAATTATCAGAAATTTTTCTGTTGCTGCAACACCAAATCTACGTTGCTGCAACACCGACTCTACGTTGCTGCAACACCAAATCCTGTTGCTGCAACACCATTTCCAGTAAGCAATTTTCTGTTTTTTCTGTGTTAACAAAACGGAGTGTTGTTCAGCGTTGCTGCAACACCAAACTGTGTTGCTGCAACACCATTTCCAGAAAACGATTTTTTCAGTTTTCTGTGCAGAAACAAAGTCATAAAAACAGATCATTTTTTTTGTCTGTCTGTTATGGAATTTAGCAGAAAATTCTAACACTTGCAAGTTCACCCTGCATGCCCGTTTGGAGAAGCTATTATCTTCGATCCCACGGGTGCTTTTCCCTCAAGTGAATTTCGCCTGGGGCGACCATTTCCTGAATGGTTGACCATTGTAAGTGGTTGTTGCCTGTTTGAGATGGGTTGGTTCTGTCCACCACTAGATAATATTCGCTCACCGCTACAGACAGGGGGTGATAATTCAACTTGAATTGTAGATCTGTTTTCACCATTGATTAGTTTTCCAAAGGACTGTACTGACTTTTTAATTTGAGAAGTCTTTTTCGATGCGAATGGAGCCACTGTATTTGTTTCACCGTCTGTACCACCACTTTTTAACCCTGATAAATTTCTACGGTAATTTCCCAGAATGTTCCAACGGTTGCCATTTTGTTTGCCTATCAGTGTCTCATTAAGCTTGGATCTCTCATTAAGCTTGGATCTCTCCCCTAAATCTGCCAAATTGTCATCTTGGGTACCCATCCCAAAATTATAAATACCGTCTTGTACCTCAACTTTGCTTATTCCAGGTGCTTCAAGGCTCCATCTACGAATTCACACTAGCATTTGGAGTTTGTGTTTGTCAATAAGTGGAGATTCTCTCACCTTCCGTAACTGTGCTGCTTTTGCTTCTTTCCTCACCAACGCCTTCTTAAAATGGTCTACCTCCTCTCTAAGTTCACGAACTTCTCCACTTTCTTTATTCAAACGTGCAACACCAAGTTCAATAGACGACACCTGTTCAATAGAGGACACCCGTTCAGCGTGTTAGTTTGACAACGAATTAGTAATTTTGGGTAAATGTAACTAGACAGTTTTATACCGATATATTAGTTATATAACGACGGTTCATGATATAAAATAATCACAATGCCCATGAAATGTAATGTGCAGAGAATCGTTGTTGAATAACAAATTCAAATCCATTCAGTTCCAAGCCATTTAGTTTCTTGTCTTGGTTTTGGTTAAGCTTTATTGATTTTCTTTCTTGTTTATTTTTCCCTTCATTATTTCAGCTAGCATTTCAGCAATTGGTATCAGAGCAAGTTGGAGGCGAATATTTGTGAAAAAAAAACCGAAGGGCGGTGTAAAAATCATCGAGGAAAGAAGCCAGAGCTGGCAAGACTGGTGTGCAGTCGTCGTTCCAGAACATAGTGGAATTGTTGCTGAAGGTTGCGTGTTGTTCTCTACGTAAACCTGGTGTGTAGCCGTCATTCCAGAACAGAGTGGAATCGTTGTTGAAGGTTGCGTGCTGTTCTCTGCGTAACCCTGGTGTGCAGCCGTCGTTCCAGAACTGTTCTCTGTTCTGCGTGGACCAGGGGTTGCAGCCAGAGGAACGTGCGTTGAGGTGCTTGCATGTTGTCCGCTAAAACTAGGCAGAGTCTGTGTGCCAGAGCTGTCAATGCGTGGTGCTGGTCCTGCATTGAATATCTCTGCCTCTGCTGCGTGAAAGAGGGGAAGTTGCTATTGTGCAGTGTATTTTCTTTATCGGTGGAGCCAGAGCTGTTGTTGTCTTTGCGTGAGGGACACTGTTGTTGTGCCGTATATTCTCTGAAGACCAACCGTGAAGATCAGAGTGCTGGAGAAGTGGTGGAGAAGACCTCTGCGTACTGGAGTAGAGAGGGCGCCATTACCAGAGAAATCTGCAAGCTGAATCCTGGTATTTTTTTAAAGAAATTTTTTTGTCTCAGAAATTATTTTTTTTACTAAAAAGATGTGAAAATAAAAGTTTGTGTAATTTGAAGAAAATTCTGGAAATAAAAAGGGGAGGATTTTATATAAATATTGGAGGAAAATAAGGGTTTAGGAAGGGTTTCTTTGTTTGTTTTCAAGCAAGAAAAACAAAGGGGTTTGCAAGAAAGAAAGGGTTTGTAAATAATAAAAAATTATTATTATTTTTTTTGAAAAGAAAAAATATAAACCCTAGTTCAGAGGCTGAGATTATTTTTCTTGAAAAGGAAAACCCCTAGAAAGACTGAAACCCTAGGAAGGAGGAAAAATGGCCAAGATGTCGAATGTGAAATTCGAGGTGGAGAAATTCACTGGAAAAAGAAATTTTGCTCTTTGGAAACTGAAGGTTAGGGATTTGCTTGTGCAACAAGGGTTGCACAAGGCATTGGATGGGGAAACTAAGAAACCTGCAACCATGACTACTTCAGACTAGGAGGACTTGGATGCCCGAGCTCTCAGTACCATCCGGTTATGCGTAGCGGATGAAGTTCTCTTCAACATTGTTGAAGAGACTACGGCGTCAGGATTGTGGGAAAAACTTGAAAAACTCTATATGACAAAGTCATTAACCAAAATTTTTTATCTGAAAAGACAGTTATACAGTCTTCAAATGAAAGAAGGTTCAAACGTTGCAGAACATTCGAATGTTTTTAACACACTAATATGTCAATTAATAGATATGGAAGTTAAAATACAGGAAGAAGATAAAGCAATAACTTTGATGTGTTCTCTGCCTGAATCACAGGATCACTTCGTAACTTCAATCAACTTGAGCACTGTTGATTCTTTGAAGTTTGAATCAGTCGTGGGAGTTCTCCTATCTGAAGAAGTACGAAGGAAATCTAGCACTGAGACAACTACATCAGAAGCCATGGTAGCTAGAGGACGCTCAAAGGAAAGAGGAGAAAAACCAAGGGGGTCTTCCAGATCGAAATTGAAGGGAAAGAAGTGTATGGAAGAATGTTGGAACTGCAATAAATTTGGACACTTGAAGAAGGACTATTAGAAACGAAAGGAGTCCGAAAACCCGAAGAACGAAGTGAATCAGGTCGATTCAGGTATGATAGACGAAGTTTTATCTACTGAAGAATTGTGTATGATAGATGAAACTTCACTTGAATGTAATATCTCTTAGGGTTTAGATAGCTGGCTGTTAGACTCTGGTGCTTCGAATCACATGTGCCCACATAGAAATTGGTTTACCTTGTATGAAAATGTAAACAGTAGTTCTGTGTTTATGGGTAACAATATGTCATGGCAGACTGTTGGGATGGGAGATATTAAAATTAAGATGTATGATAACACAGTTAGAACATTAACTAGTGTTAGACATGTACCTGATTTGAAGAAAAATTTGATTTTTTTGGGAGTTTTGGATTCAGATGGTTATAAGTTTGCAGGTCAGAATGGCATCTTGAAAGTCTTTAAAGGAGCACTTGTGGTTATGAAGGCAGAAAAGGTCAGAAATCTTTACAGGTTAAAAGGAAGTACTTAGATCAGTGAAGCAATGGTTGCGTCAGAAAATGAAGAAGCAGGCACTCGTCTATGGCATCAATGATTGGGTCATATGAGCGAGAAAGGTCTTTAGATATTGATGAAACGTAAATCTCTTACCAGTCTGAAATCCTTAAATTTAGATTTCTGTAAACATTGTGTGTATGGAAAACAGTGTAAACAAAGATTTAAAGTTGGAAATCATAATAGTAAAGATGTTTTAGATGATATTCATTCTGATCTGTGGGGGCCTTCCCCTGTTATGTCATATGGAGGTGCACTGTATTTTTTAACGTTTATTGATGATTACTCTCGGAAAGTGTGGTTCTATATGCTAAAAAGGAAAGCTGATGTATTAAATGTCTTTAAACAATTTAAAGTAATGGTAGAGAAAATAACATGCAAATCTATTAAATGCTTAAGAACTGACAATGGTGGTGAGTTCAGTTCAGGTGAATTTGAACAATACTGTAAGGATGAGGGAATTTTTAGACACAAAACTACTGTTTATACTCCATAGCAAAATGGTGTTGTTGAGCGTATGAATCAGACTCTTATGGAAAGAGCCAGAAGCATGATCAGCAATGCTAACTTGCAAAAGGAGTTGTGGGCAGAAGCAGTATCTACTACTTGTTATTTAGTTAACAGATCACCTTCAGTAGCAATTGATGTAAAAATTCTGAAGAAGTTGGACAGGTCAGTCTTGTGACTATTCACATTTGAGGATATTTGGCTGTGATGCTTATTCTCTCATTCCGAAAAATCAGCGTTCAAAATTAGATCCAAAGTCGAAATGTTATGTCTTTGTTGGGTATGATTATGCAGTGAAAGGATATAGGTTGTGGGATCCTACATTGCGGAAAATAGTCATTAGTAGAGATGTAACATTTGATGAATCATCTCTTTTAAAATTAGCTGTTGAAAGAATTGAACAGGAACAGGTATCGCCAAATCAACGAGTTCAGTTGGAGGCTAGACTTTTTGGTGAAAGTCGAAAGGAAGGAGAAACCTCTGGAGAAAAAGGTGTTGAAGACACAAAGGAAGCTGTTGAAGCTTCTGAACCAGTGCAAGTTTCTGAACCAGTTCAGCAACCAGTTGCTCTAAGAAGGTCTACAAGGGAAAGGAAAATTCCAAAAAGGTATGAAGATTCTGCTTCATCTTTTGCTTTGAGTACTGAAGATGGGGAACCTTCTTGTTATCAGGAAGCAGTAGATGATACAGATAGCGAAAAATGGAAAGCGGCTATGGAAGAAGAAATGGACTCCTTAGCCAAGAACAATACCTGGGATCTTGTAGAGCTTCTTGAAGGGAGAAGTGTTGTTGGATGCAAATGGATCTTCAAGCTGAAACGGAAAGTTGATGGAAGTATCGAAAGGTATAAGGCGAGACTAGTAGCAAAAGGGTATTCTCACATTGAAGGTATAGAATTTCATGAGATTTTTTCTCCAGTTGTAAAACTTGTTTCTATTCGTACTATGTTGGCACTAACTGCATTGCTTAATCTTGAGTTAGAACAGTTAGATGTTAAAACAACTTTTCTACATGGTGATTTGAACGAAGAGATATATATGGAACAACCAGAAGGTTTTGTACGAGGTCGCAGCAGAAGATTAGTTTGCAAGCTCAGGAAATCATTGTATGGTCTGAGGCAATCTCCCAGACAATGGTACAAGAAGTTTGATTCCTTCATGGTGAGCCAAAACTTTGTAAGAAGTGAGTATGATCATTGTGTATACTTCAAAAGTTTCAATGGCATATTCATTATCTTAGCTTTGTATGTTGACGATATGCTTATTGCAAGCAAAAGCATGTAAGAGATCAACAGGTTAAAGGCTTAACTCTCTAGGACATTTGATATGAAGGATATTGGAGCAGCAAAACATATCTTGGGCATGGAGTTACATAGAGACAGGAAAACCGGTAAGCTTTGGTTATCACAGCAGAAGTATGTGGAGAAAATATGTGAAAAGTTCTCTATGAACAATGTGAAACCTGTTAATATTCCACTAGCTTCCCATTTTATGCTTTCTTCGGTTTTAAGTCCTAGAGCTGATGAAGAAAAGCAGTATATGTCTCATGTACCATATGCAAATGCGGTAGGCAACTTAATGTATGCGATGGTATCTACAAGATCTGACATTTCACATGCAGTTGGAGTTGTCAGCAGGTTCATGGCAAATCCAGGTAAAGAACATTGGCAAGTAGTGAAATGGGTGCTTCGATATCTAAGAGGCACAAGTGACCATTGCATCATCTTTAATGGTAGTGAAGGATCAGTCTGCGGATATGTAGATGTTGACTATGCAGGTGATTTGGACAAAAGAAGATCTACTACAGGTTATGTCTTTACTCTTGCAGGTGGAGCAATTATTTGGATGTCAAAGCTTCAAGAAACAGTTTCATTGTCCACTACTAAAGCCGAATATATAGCTGCCTCAAATGCCAGTAAAGAAGCAATTTGGTTAAAGGGTCTGCTCGATGAAATTGGAAGAAAGCAGGAGAAAGTGAATGTACTTTGTGACAGTCAAAGTGCTATTCACTTGGCTACAAATCTTGGCTATCACAATAGAACCAAGCGCATTGATGTAAGGTATCATTTTCTGAGACATGTGATCGATGGTGGAAAAGTAGCTCTTCAAAAGGTCCATACACGAGAGAATTGTGCAGACATATTCACAAAGCCAGTAACAGTAGAGAAGCTGCAGTGGTGTTTAGCTTCTCTTGGCTTGCAGAAAAGATGACGAATGGGCATGGGCAAGGGATTAGGAAAATTGTTGTCAAGGTGGAGTTTGTTAGTTTGACAACGAATTAGTAATTTTGGGTAAATGTAACTAGACAGTTTTATACTGATATATTAGTTATATAACGATGGTTCATGATATAAAATAATCACAATTCCCATGAAATGTAATGTGCAGAGAATCGTTGTTGAATAACAAATTCAAATCCATTCAGTTCCAATCCATTCAGTTTCTTGCCTTGGTTTCAGTTAAGATTTCTTGATTTTCTTTCTTGTTTATTTTTCCCTTCATTATTTCAGTTAGCATTTCAACACAACGAATTTAAGGGTGCTTATTGTCTCTCCATATGAATCCGGTTCAGGACTTATGTGCACAAACATCAGAGTCTTTGCCTTGACCCCTAATGAATCCTGAAGCAATTGAGACAATTTGCTATTTCAATGTGGCACATGCGAATTCCTCTGTGCCAATGCTGCAATAACGTCTCCCAAAGATGAAAGGGACTTGTTTATGTATTGTGCTTCCTTCAAACGATCTCCAGTTACTTCAGATTTATCTACCCTCTCACTTCTAGCAAGATCTACCAAATTAAGGCAGCTATGAAGGTTACACCAAGAAACACGACTTGTACCTTGCACGTGCACAATCAACACACTGTGAGAACGACTGCTGCAGTCATTTAGTGCAATATAGCTAAAAGTGCGATACTTTTTGCCAAAATTTATCAAATCAAAAACATCACAAGTTGCTTTAACGGGAATAAGTATAGCATATGGTACATTAAATCCGTTGTGATCATTATTTCTAATATCTAATTTCTTGCTTGAGGTCAGTGCTCCGAGAAGATCCTTCACTTGTTCGTTGTATACTTCTATCATTTGGACAGAGACTTCATACACCATTAAATCTTTCCTCTTTTGAGACAACTCGAAGAGGTCACTGAGTGCTCTATAGTTGACTCCCATCTCCTTTTCAGAAGCACCTGCTGGACTGCTCATGGTGTGGGTTTTCCCAGATCCTGTTTGACCATATGCAAAAATGCACACATTGTAACCATCCATTACAAATCGGATCAATGCTTGTGTATCCATGTAAATTTCCTCTTGTGTAGAAGATGGCCCAAAAACCTTATTAAAATTGAATATCCTCTGTACATCTTTGCCCATTTTGGATGTATTGACCAGGAGGGATCCATCCTCTCCAATCAATTCCACTGCACTGTGGGCTTCAGATTGACCTCCAAAATGGGGTCGGATTCTGCAGTATACTCTTATGCTTCCTTTGAGTTCTTGAAGGCTATTATAAAGGATCTTGTTTTCTTCCAGAACTCTGTGATATCCACTAGCAACTTTAAAAACTCCCATGACCTGGTTATCAAGCTATTCAAAATGCTTTCGCCACTCTGCCTGAAACCATTGTACATCTTCCCGTGATCTAAGTAGTAAGTCTCTTATGTCCTTGACTTCTTTTATTTGTGCTTCCAAATGCATATGATGTTCCTGACTTTGAAAAGGTGAACTGTCACCATTTTTCTGGTTTTGGATCCTGACTTTGAAAAGGTGAACTGTCACCATTTTTCTAGTCTGGAGAATCCAAAAGGAGCTATTTGTCTTGATCCTGGCTTTTCTGAATCAGGGAAAATTTGTCTTGTTTATTTTCTACAAAAATTGCAATGATAAGATTCATGAATGCTTGCATCGAGCCCGGTGCAGCAGATTGTATGGCTTCAACAAGGTTTTGATCAACAATTTCCTTTGTCATTTCTACAACAAACCACTTTAACCAAGCTCCCAATGTGTCTTTAGATTGAAAGATGTCACTGAGTCATTTTTATCCGTCATCCATGTTTATAATTGATAGGTCTGGCAAAGTTTCAGTGTCCCTTACAGGCACACAAGGAGTTGAGCGTTGAAGGAAATTTCCTGTGCTTCGTGGAATACTAGGGGACCTCAAAGGGCCTGCATATTTCCAAGAGCCATATCCTCCACACTGTTTCCATTCATAATAATATTTCAGCGCCAATATACAGTCAACAATCTTTGTCGTAGAACCTAGCCGCGAGCTTTCCTGCTTCAAATTAGTAGCTTCAAAAGTAGGTAACTTCATCTCTTCAGCAGCTACAAGAAAATTCCTAAAATTCTCAAAATATTGATAAGCAGATAAAGGCCATCCTTCAGGAGGAAGTGATGAAACATGATTTGCAACGACCTTAGACACTACGCCTGGCTGAACCTTGTTGATAAGATTACATAATATGATGCCATTTCTCAAGCAAAGATGAAACTCCTCCTCAGATGGCTCGCATGGTATATCTAGAGAACCAACCATGCTCTTTATCCATGTCGTAGCTTGAAACCTCCTATTACCTGCTTCCTCTACTTTTAGTGAAGCCAAACGACCTTGCGATCCACTACTTTCTGTGCTAGAAACCTGTAAATCCATGGCACTCCTTAACATATCGTCAGAAAATGCCTCGTGCCTTCTCTGACAAAACGAACTTCTGGGAGGAGGAGGGAGAAGTGCTGGAAACCGATGGGGGAGGGACCCTGCTGGGAGTAGAATCTGGTTCCAGAGACATTTTTTCCTCTTATTCGACAAATCTCGATTAAAAAAAAAAAAACCACAACTGGAGAGGCTTGGCCCTGAATGCAAACTCAACCAGCGTGGTTCATCAAGTGGGTATGTACTATTTACCACAGATCAATCAATCGAATTCAACAAGGCCTTGAACTCTCTTTCTCGAGAATAAATTTCAAAATACTCGATGCTTTAGGTAACCTGTTTTCATTCTCGAAGAGGACTATTTTCGAAATGGGTGCGAAAGGAGAGCTTATATGAGAATTTTAATGGGGATTTCTTTAGTATTAGTAGAGAAGACTGAACAAGTCCAATCCCAACGGTCAAGTCGAATGTTGAGCCCTCAAACACATATGAAGCCGACGAGAAGCCCAACTACCTTAGTCGCATAAACACGTCATAACTTCCCGTGTACCTACCTTGGCTCCGATAATGCAATCTTTTATAAGTGTAATGTTAATTTATTTAGCTTTAAAGAATGAGAAAGGATTTGATTTGAGCATCGATTTTTAAATTTCCCAAACTGAATTTATAACTTTCGTCAACACACAAGTCTTTATTTCTATTGAGATCATAGAGAAAATGGAAATATGCTATTGAAAATAATTTTTTTAATACTTTCCTAATTTTTTTTCTCAGATTTTCTAATATTTTGTTCGTGGGATGGGAGCCCTTCACTAAATTTTGAAAAAGAAAGAGGGTCTCCCAAAACAATTAGACAACCTATCTCATTTTCTTTGTGTAATGGAATCTTCTATTAAAAAACATAAACTTCAATTTCAGTTTGGTTTTTTATCATATATCCTAAACCCCTTAAACATTTTGCAACTTTAACTTCTTTAAGACCATAAAAAGTCCCTCTCTCTTGTCACCCCTCACTAACCTTATAAATTATTACAATATACTAACATATTTAAACATTTAATATATTTTATTTATCTCAAAAATTCTAATCTCAATATTAAATTACTATTATCTTTACAACAAACAACACCCGTTTGTTAACTCCAATAATGGACGAATTTAATTATTTTATTTTTAAACTTCCCATGCTTACCAACTTTATCATTATATTGCATTTAATGACATGCCCCTTCAAAATATTATAATTCTACACCTTGTATATATGTTTTGTAGAAGAAATATTTAAAATAAAGTTTCAATTTTATAAATTTATTATCTTAGGCTAATATTTATTTAAAACATGAAATCAATACAGCCCCTTCAAAATATTATAATTCTACACCTTGTATATATGTTTTGTAGAAGAAATATTTAAAATAAAGTTTCAATTTTATAAATTTATTATCTTAGGCTAATATTTATTTAAAACATGAAATCAATACATCTAAATTTATTTTAATTATATTAAAATTTGATTCGTTTCAAATATTTAGTTGTAATATTATTAGTCCCTACCCACAGGGCCTCGCAGGGACTATATCAATCGGTTTTTGATAAGCATTAGTTCGATACTTAAATCAATGGTTATTTTTCTATTTTAACCGAAGTTCTTTTATATTAATGAAATGATTTTTCTTTTTAACCAATGAGCAAAATCAAATATTCCTTTTTAACCAATTAAAGGATTCATCATCTTATTTAGCCTCATATTGAGGCCAAGGCAATTTAAATGAACCATTTTTCATTTTGAAACTCAAACTAATGAGTAAAGACATCATATAAATGTTCATATGGATTACTGTTGTTTTAATGTTAACATTAATTCATAGACATTAAATGTTAGTAACATATATCTCGGAGTTTCAATAAGATTGAGATATTATAATTTTTTATTTTAAATATGTGTTTTTGACGTGTCTAGAGAACTATTGCGGTGTCAAAATTGTGGTTTGCATGAGAACCATACTTGACAATTATTGACAATTGTTGTTTGCATGAGAACCCGATCTGGCAGGGAATGCTGCTACACAACAATATTTCTGAAATTTTTGATTTGGCGATATTTCTGATTTGCCTCTTGGCTCGAATAGTCACAATTGCTTCAATGTTTGCTACACAATATTTTTGTTTATTCACTCTTGTTCATTCACTATTTTTGGATGGAGTAGTGGCAATTGCTTCAATTACACTCGCAATTGCAGCAATGTTTTTTGGTAGTGAGCACTTATGTTTTCTGTTGGCGACCACTTAAGAGCATCTTTTTTTGTGGCAACCACTTAAGAGCATGCAAGAATTATAGTTTAGCAACAACAATTTCTTTTGTTGAGCCTGCAAGAATGATAGTTTAGCAACACTAGCGTCTTCTGTTGAGCCTGTAGGAATGATAGTTTAGCAACAATAGCTTCTTCTGCTGAGCCTGCAGGAATGATAGTTTAGCAACAACAACGTCTTTTGTTGAGCCTGCAAGAATGATTGCAAGAATGATAGTTTAGCAACAACTTCTTCTACTCTAATTAAAGGGTTTTGACAGCTTGGGCTTCAACTAGGCTTCAACTTGGCTTTTGGGTAAATTATCTTGACAACATCTTCTTCTGATTCTTGTACTCTAATTAAAGGGTCTTGATAGCTCCGGCTTCAAATTTTTCTTGCTCTAATTAAAGGGTTTTGGGTTTGACAACTTTGGCTTCAACTTCTTGCCATAAAAATTTAGAAATTTTTCCTATTTCTATACTAAGTCTACTGGAATAAATAGAAAAAATAGAAACTTTTCCTATTTCTATACTAAATCTACTGGAATAACTCTACTAGAATTTGTTTACCTAAAACAACGCTCACCAGTACACCCAGGTTGGCTTGTAAGGAGATACACATCGGACAGAGGAAGGCACCTGGTATCTTAATACATGCACCATCTACCTATCAATTCTGCTTTTGGTTTATCTTTGTTCCATTTTTATTTTCTTTGTAGACAGATTTTGAAGTAGTGGATTGAATGTTTCATGATGCATAAAATGTTGGAGGCCTTCATTATAATTATGAATTTCACCTAGTTGTTGTATTTGCTTTTATTAGATGTGATTCTTGTGAGCAGCAGATAATGTTGAAGGATTGGCATCATTTACCCAGGCGTCAAGATGCTTCAATGTACTCATAAAGGCAAAGCCGCATTCCAAACTCGTATCACCTGAAAAACAGTACAGGAAGTAGGGTAGGCCACTTCTGAATGTGCTCCATGATGAAACACTTTCATTTCATTTGGATGAAGGAAAAATGGCGAGCTTGTTCAGTTCCTGCTCTCCTTTCTCTCTTCGCTCATAGTGGTTAGTTCTAGTCCTGCTTGCATTCTTATTAAGGAATTCAAACTCTGTTTACAAGAAATTGAAAGGGATTTTTAATTATTCAATTATCTGGTTCAAAACACTATAGGTCACTAGAAAACTACCCTCTTTTTTACTTAGCTATGCGAAGGTGAGGAAATTTATCACCCCCACTGGTTTTAGTAAGTCTCAATAGTGAAAACACCACCAATGCCAGTTGTTTCCTAGAAGCAAGGGTATACAAACCAATTCCAAAATCACTAGTAGCATTTGAATCAGCAGTTGCAATGCTAGTGTAAAATCCTTTAGTTGCAAATATAATTCCTATTTGAAATCCATGACTTGTTCCAAAATGACCTTACCTCTTTCTTTTTTAGACTCAGTTGATAGGTGCTTAATTGATAGGCGATTACTCTTATCTATACATGTCTTATTTTGCCTCTGTTGCTAGTGTTGGCTCTGTTGTTGGTTGTGTAGCTACTTCGACTGGATCGACTCGGTAAGCTGGTGAAAGGTTATAAGCCTGGTCCAACCCTACTTCTTTTTTACCATTACCACATACACCACCTTTCGGTCTTAAAATTCCCTTATCTGAAAGTGTGGTACAACCAACTGGGATTGTTGGGTGGCATGGTTGGATTGGGTAGCAAGGCCATATTTCATTAGCGAGGTTGTTTCAATTGAATCTTGGGCACATACCGAACATTTAGTGTGGAGAGGGGATACATGGGCTGCATGCAAGCTACATGTGCCCACCCGCAAGCTTTATATTTTCTATATTTAACTTTATGTTCCTTATTTAACCACCTGCAAGTTTTACTTTTCTATCTTTTATTTATTTAATTTTTTTTTTTTATTAATTTCTATGTCCAACAAGATGACAGACAAAGGAGTTTCCTAAGGATGGGAACCCCAAATAGCATTATCTTGATATTTTACTCATTAAAGGAGATCATGATTTATGTAGCGATGCAGCGTAGTCTTGGCGGTGTGACCCTGAAAGATGTCTATGATCTGTTGGAGAAATCATCATCGTCTGTAAGTGCTTCAATAATCACAACCTTCTTAACCATGTCAACAATTTTCAATGAATTTTTATTCAAAGATATTTGTATCATGCTCTGTTGTAATCCATTTTTGTGTTTATGTAACAGATAGGTAGTAGAAGTGCACAGAAGACTACGAATTTCCTATTTGTTTCTCTTACAGGTGCAGGCTTAACATGAGTTGTTGCACCTATAACATGAGCTGACTTGGCTGTAGCTAGGATTTATGGTGGCGCCGTTTCCTTGAGTGCTTGTTGGGGCTTCAGACAGAGCTTAATTGGTCCCTTACTTTCAATAGCCCATTGTCAAAGTAGTTCTATTACGATTGGAATGCTACTGGAAGGTACTCTAGGAAAACTGCTGTTTTTTTCAAGAAAGGATGTGGGTCTTGTTTATGCATGCCTTGATGTTGTTGAAACTCTTACCTCGCCTGCTTTAGCAACCTTTGTTTATGCCTATGTGAGATCTACTAGTGTGAAAGTGCTTAGGCAACTCAATCCATTGGTTCTGGATCTGAAAATGGTTCTTAATTAATAGGCTTTGAGTTATCCAATTGGATATGGAACATAGAGGGTTGATGGCTCTCGAACTGCTTTGGTTGTTGCTTGTTAAGACTTAGTAGAAACTCAATTCACAGAATAATATATTTCCCCCACCTTTGCTTGTTATGTAGTCTCTTCCCTTACTCTTGCCTATACCTTTGTTGCATCTCACTGGTAAATGGTCACTTATACTGGCTTTGATGCTTATGGATAAACTAGATCACTGACTAGATCATCGACTGGATCAACAAGATAAGATACTGATGGCGGTTCTATTGCTTAAGCAACATAATATCCAGGCTCTGATACTCCCAAATTTCTCAGAGAATTTATCTAATCTTCAGAATATCAATCCGCGCTACTGTAAAAGTTTGGAGGTGCTTCCAAATTCCATAGAGAATTTAAGGAATCTCTAAGAGATCAATTTGATGCATTGTAAAAGTTTGAAAGTTCTTCCAATTCTGGCACATTAACAGGTGCAAGGTAAACTTAAACGCAACAAATAGGGCTCAAACTACTACGATTGGTACGTTCACTTAAATTGGATAAACTAGATCCGTCGTTGGTGAATTTGGAACTTTATTCTAAAAGTGCTTACTAAACACGACAAGGACTTGTTGCTTGCAACTCCCCTTGTTTAACTTAATAAAACTTAGAAATCTAACATTTATATAGATAACTAATAATAAAACTATTTATAAATCTATTATATCAATATTTCAATATTAATATTATATTTATAATATTTTTATTTATTTGCAATATTTTCTTTTAATATATATTTATATATTAAAATGGTATTATATTAAATGGAAATATTGTTATTTTAGTCTAACTATTTGAAAACAATATAATTTAACATTCAAAGTATTGTGATCTTAAGCATATCATATATGTGGAATGTTTCTAACCAAATATAAAACACAAGAAATGGTTTGAACAAAAATACTAATTGAGAGGACACATAAATATGTAGTTATCTTTTTTTTTTGTAAACAAGGTAGTACTTTCTATATTTACTTTTTCAAAATTTACAATCACAACACATTGATTAACAAACCACTTGCCCGAGGGAAACCAAGTGGCCATCGATCAACATTGTATCCACTCCAAAATTTAAATAAGTTCATCATAATCATCAGTATCTCCCAAGTTCCTCTCTCTGGCCTTTCAGACATAAACATTCAAAAAACTATATACAAAAAAGCTAAAGATAAAGCAGCTACTCCTCATCTGAGGAGGCTATCTGAAAAGTTTCCTTTTCTTCCGGATTCGTCATCTTCTTTCTGGTGTTCTGTGGCTTCACCCTTGGGCCTGGGAGCTCTCATCTCTGTTGAAACAATTTCCACTTTAGCTCTGATAGAGTTTACTTGATGCGGCCCAAAGCAAGATTGTTCCTATATGTTCGTATCTGTATGGTTGCCAATTCCTTCATCATTTACCCTCTACCAAGTTCTGGTTCCTTGTTTCACTCCTGTCGATTCACCACTTCTCCTTCCATGTGCTCTTGATGGAGGGTCATAGCGCGAGAAACTATGTGTTTCATGATCTAGTATTGTTGCAAAGTCTTGGTATAGAGAGATTGCCTACCATTTTTTGTGCCTGAGTCTTGTACTATTTCTTCCCACTCATGCAGGGGAAGGTCTCTGCCTTGAAGTTCGTTTATATTAATGAAATTCTTTTTCTTTTTAACCAATGAGTGAAATCAAATATTTCTTTTTAACCAATTAAAGGATTCATTGTCTTATTTGGCCTCATATCGAGGCCAAGGCAATTTAAAAGCAATTTAAATGAACCATTTTTCATTTTGAAACTTAAACTAATGAGTAAAGACGTCATATAAATGTTCATATGGATTACTGTTGGTTTAATGTTAACATTAATTCATAGACATTAAATATTAGTAACATATATTGCAGAGTTTCAATAAGAGTGAGATATTATAATTTTTTATTTTAAATATGTCTTTTTGACGTGTCTAGAGAACTACTATCATGTCAAAATTGTGGATTGCATGAGAACCATACTTGATAATTATTCACAATTGTTGTTTGCATGAGAACGCGATCTGGCAGGGAACGCTGCTACACAACAATATTTCTGAAATTTCTGATTTGGCGATATTTCGGATTTGACTCTTGGCTCGAATAGTCATAATTGCTTCAATGTTTTCTACACAATATTTATGTTTATTCACTCTTGTTCATTCACTATTCTTGGATGGAATAGTGGCAATTGCTTGAATTACACTCATAATTGCAGCAATGTTTTCTGGTGGTGAGCACTTATGTTTTTTGGTGGTGACCACTTAAGAGCATGTTTTTGGTGGCAACCACTTAAGAGCATGTAGGAATGATACTTTAGCAACAAAAACTTTTGCTGAGCCTACAGGAATGGTAGTTTAGAAACAATAGCGTCTTCTATTGAGCCTACAGGAATGATAGTTTAGCAACAATAACTTCTTCTGCTGATCCTGCAGGAATGATAGTTTAGCAACAACAGCTTCTTTTGCTGAGCCTGCAGGAATGATTGCAAGAATGATCGTTTAGCAACAACTTCTTCTGCTCTAATTAAATAGTTTTGACAGCTTGGGCTTCAACTGGGCTTCAACTTGTCTTTTGGGTAAATTATCTTGGCAATGTCTTCTTTTGATTCTTCTACTCTAATTAAAGGGTCTTGATAGCTCTGGCTTCAAATTTTTCTTACTCTAATTAAAGGGTTTTAGGTTTGACAACTTTGGCTTCAACTTCTTGCCATAAAAAATTAGAAAATTTTCCTATTTCTCTACTAACTCTACTGGAATAACTAGAAAAAATTAGAAACTTTTCCTATTTATATACTAAATCTACTGGAATAACTCTACTAGAACTTGTTTACCTAAAACAACGCTCAGTTGTACACCCAGGTTGGCTTGTAAGGAGATACACATCGGACAGAGGAAGCCGCCTGGTATCTTAGTACATGCACCGCTTACCTATCAATTTTGCTTTTGGTTTATCTTTGTTCCATTTTTATTTGCTTTTTAGACAGGTTTTGAAGAAGTGGATTGAATGTTTCATGATGCAAAAAACGTTGGAGGCCTTCATTATAGTTATGAATTTCACCTAGCTGTTGTATTTGCTTTTATTAGATGCGATTATTGTGAGCAACATATAATGTTGATGGATTGGCATCATTTACCCAGACGTCAAGATGCTTCAATGTACTCATAAAAGCAAAGCTGCATTCCAAACTTGTATCACCTGAAAAACAATACAAGAAGTGGGCAGGCCACCTCTAAATGTGCTCCATGACGAAACACTTTCATTTCATTTGGATAAAGGAAAAATGGCGAGCTTGTTCAGTTCCTACTCTCCTTTCACTCTCTGCTCATAGTGGTCAGTTCTAGTACTTCTTGCATTCTTATTAAGGAATTCAAACTCTATCTACAATAAATTGAAAGGGATTTTTAATTATTCAATTATCTTGTTCAAAACACTACAAGTCACTAGAAAACTACCCTCTGTTTTAGTTAGCTATGCGAAGGTGAGGAAATTTAGCACCCCCACTAGTTTCAGTAAGTCTCGGCAGTGAAAACACCACCAATGCTAGTTGTTTCCATAGAAGCAAGGGTATACAAACCAATTCCAAAAGCACTAGTAGCATTTGAATCAACAGTTGCAACGCTAGTTTAAAATCCTTTAGTTGCAAATATAATACCTATTTGAAATCCATGACTTGTTCCAAATTGACCTTACCTCTTTCTTTTTGAGACTCAGTTGATAAGTGCTTAGTTGATAGGTAGATTACTCTTACATATACATGTCTTATTTTCCCTCTGCTGCTAGTGTTGGTGTTATGAAACCTGCTCACAAAAAGATAGAAAAAAGAGAGATCAACACCTTAGAATTCAGCCCCTTCGAGGGGGCAACCTCCTTTACATTACATAAATGAACAATTCTTGGATGATTCAAATGACAAAACCTCCTTTCTATATATAGGAGTCTAAGGAGTCACAATATAACCCAACGGACCTAACAATAATAATATAAAGCCACAAAAATAAGAATAGAGGGATTCTATGGGGCACAGTAATAACAATATGGGACAACAGGGGCACAACAATTAATAAGGATACAACTACAAAGTACAGGGGGATCACTAGTATATAGGGACCTCAAACATGGCCCCTCTCCTTCAAAAAAGTGTTGTCCTCATGCTGAGTAGTTTTAGATGCTCTGTATACATTTGATTCCTCCCATGTGGAATCTTCAGTAGATAAGTATGAAACTAGCTCACAAAAAAGATAGGAAAGAGGAGATAAACGCCTTATTAATTCAGCCTCTCCGAGGGGAAACCTCCTTTACATTACACAAATGAACAATTCTTGGATGATTCAAATGACAAAACCTCCTTTCTATATATAGGAGTCTAAGGAGTCACAATAAACGCCACCAACCTAACAATAATAATATAAAGCCACAAAAATAACAATAGAGGGATTCTATGGGGCATAGTAATAAAAATATGGGGACAATAGGGGCACAACAATATTAATAAGGGATACAACTACAATAGTAATGGGGGAATCACTAGTATTATAGGGACCTAACGGTTGGATCTGTTGTTGGTGGTGCAGCTACTTCGACTGGTTCGACTGGATCAACTAGGTAATTTGGTGAAAGGTTATAAGCCCGGTCCAACCCTACTTCTTTTTTACCATTACCACATACACCACCTTTCGGTCTTAAAATTCCCACATATGAAAGTTTGGTACAACCAGCTGGGATTGTTGGGTGGCATGGTTGCACTGGGTAGCAAGACCATCTTTCATTAGTGAGGCAGTTTCAGTTGAATCTTGGGCACATACCGAAAATTTAATGTGGAGATGGGATACATGGGTTGCATGCAAGCTACATGTGCCCACCCGCAAGCTTTATATTTTCTATATTTAACTTTATGTTCCTTTATTTAACCACCTACAAGTTTTACTTTTCTATTTTTTATTTTTTATTAATTTCTATGTCCAACAAGATGACAGACAAAGGAGTTTCCTAGGGACAGGAACCCCAAATGACATTATCATGATATTTTACTCATTAAAAGAGATCATGATTTATGTAGCGATGCAGCGTAGTCTTGCCGGTGTGACGCTGAAAGACATCTATGATCTGTTGGAGAAATCATCATCGTCTGTAAGTGCTTTAATAATCACAACCTTCTTAACCATGTCAACAATTTTCAATGAATTTTTATTCAAAGATATTTGCAGCATGCTTTGTTGTAATCCATTTTTGTGTTTATGTAACAAATAGGTAGTAGAAGTGCACAAAAGAATATGAATTTGCTATTTGTTGCTCTTATAGGTGCAGGCTTAACATGAGTTGTTGCACCTATAACATGAGCTGACTTGGTTGTAGCTAGGATTTATGGTGGTGCCGATTCCTTGAGTTCTTTTCGGGGCTTCAGACAGAGCTTAATTGGTCCCTTACTTTCAATAGCCCATTGTCAAAGCAATTCTATTACTAGTGGAATGCTACTGGAAGGTACGGTAGGAAAACCACTAGTTTTCTCAAGAAAGGATGTGGGTCATGTTTATGTGTGTTTTGATGTTGTTGAAACTCTTACCTTGCCTGCTTTAGCAACCTTTGTTTATGCCTATGTGGGATCTACTAGTGTGAAAGTGCTTAGGCAGCTCAATCCATTGGTTCTGGATCCGAAATTGGCTCTTAATTAATAGGCTCCGAGTTATCCAATTGGATATGGAATATAGAGGGTTGATGACTCTCGAACTACTTTGGGTGCTACTTTTTAATACTTAGTAGAAACTCAATT
>APFE030654516.1:0-11264 GCA_000404065.3 Pinus taeda
ATTAGTTTAGCTAGCCCTTGTCCTTTTATAAGTTTTGTTGGCTTAATCTCTATATCATATTCCAAAATGTTGGCTATCCATTTGCCCCTCTTACCTTCAATTCCCTTTGACCACTGCATTGGGAACATATGCAATTATGTGAGAGTACAAGATATAGACTCTAAAATATTTTATGGCCTTGACAAGGGCATATGGTTGCTTTTCCATGATTTTGTATTTGAGTGGGGCATCTCTAAGGACTCTGCTGAAAAAGGCAATGGTTTTTTCACATCCTGAGTCATCCTTTTGTAATAAGACAACAGCAATTGTATGCTCAGATGCAAAGGAAAAAATTATAAAGTCTCTATCAAATCTAGGACTTGTAAGAACGGGTGTTTTTGTTAAATAAATCTTGATCTCCTCAAAAGCCTATTTGGCTTCTACTGTCCATTTGACTTTGGCATCTTTTTTGAGCATGTTGTTCAACAATCTTATTAGTTCAGCCAGGTTAGGAATAAATCTTCTTAGAAAATTAATCTTTCCTAAAAAATCTTGTAATTCTTTGATGTTTCTTGGATGAGGGACTTGAAGGATAGCTTGAATCCTATCAGGGTCAATTCTTATGCCATCTTTTGAAATTATATGACCTATGAGTTTTCCTTCTTCTAGGCCAAATAATGATTTCTTTGGGTTCAAAGATATGCCATATTTTCTACAAATTAAGAACACTTGTCTGAGCTGTTTTAAATGTTCTTGGTCTGATTTTGAGAAAGTTGTGAGATCATCAAGGTATATGACTAAGAAATCATGGATTTCTTTAGCAAAGGCTATGTCCATTGCCCTCTGAAATGTGGCTCCAGAATTCTTGAGTCCAAAAGGAATTTTGACATATTTAAAGGTTCGCCAAGGTGTAGTAAAAGCTGTTTTATCCTAATCATCTGGGTGAACTAGAATTTGATTGAATCCTGAGAAACCATCCAATAGTGAGATCCTTGAAGCTCCCACTACCCTCTGTAAGATGTGATCCATTTTTGGCAAGGGGTAGTGGTTTTTGAGAGAGACTTTGTTCGAATTTCTCAGATCAACACAAAGTCTTATCTCCCCAGTTTTCTTTCTTGTGGGTACAAGGTTTGAAATCCACTCAGAAAATCTTATAGGTGCAATGATTCCAGCTTCATACATTCATTTTACTTCCTTTTCAATTAGGGGAAGAAGGACTGGATTCACTCTCCTCAACTTCTGTTTAAAGGGTTTCTGGTTTTCTTTCAAGGGTATAGTGTGTTGGATGACTGAAGTATCATAGGATTTGAGGTCTTCATAACTCCATGCAAACACATCTTGAAACTCTTTAAACAGCTCAATATATTCTGATTTCTTGTCAGGAGGTAGGGTTCTAGAAAGCTTTATCATTTTGGAATTTTCAGTGCTCCCAATATTACACTCCTCAATTTCTGCATTTATGGGTTGCATTTTTGGTTTCTTAGGGATGTCATTTGAATCAAAAATTTCTTCTAAAGGAGTAAGGCCTGTGGGCAGGAAATTATCCTTTAGTCGAATTACTTCAGATTCTTCTTCAATGATTTCATCAAGATCTGCTAGTTTTAGCTTCTGTACATTAGCAGAGTCAAAGGTTGTAGGATGTAAGATCATATTTGCTATTTCAGCTGATATATTTGTCTTAAGTTCATCAGTTTGCTGTTGATCATCCCTAATGCTTGTGTCTATGTTTAAGTTTGAGAATTCTTCTTTCATGGTCAAAAAATTATTTATCTGAGTATCATTCTCAAATACTTGCCAATTGTCTGCATTATCTGGGACAACAACCCTATGTTTAATCTCAGTAGTGAACTGATGGTTAGGCCCAAAAGGAAGTTTACAGGTGCTTGCAAAAGTTTCCAAACTATGAGCATTTAAATTATGGCTTCTAGGTATTTTGGTGAGCTGAAAGTCCAAGAAACTACTGAGTAAGTCTGTTACTGCTATCCTGTAAGACCTTAGCCTGAGATCATTTGTGACAAAACTTCCCTTTATCTGCTGTATAATTAGATTTGAATCACCTAGAATAGAAACTTTGGTCACTCCAAGACTCCTAATCAGTTTGAGACCTAGCAAAGGGCTTCATATTCGGCCATGTTGTTTGTACATCTGAAGTTAAGCCTATATGCATGACCTAGAGCATGGTCATTTTGTGTATTGTGTATCCAAACCCCTGCCCCTGCTCCTAGTTTGTTGACTGACCCATCAAATTCCAAATACCATAAGATCTCTTGATCAATGTTTCTTTCAATGGATTTACAGATTGGTTTAGTAGGCAGGTTTGGCTTTGGTGATTCATGTGATATACTAGTTGAGTTTGTTGTGTTAATCACATCAATGATCTTTTGATCTTGGGCACTGGACTGTTCATTTATGTGCCTGGTTTCTGTTGTTTTTAGGAGCTTGACCTCAATTTTGGGACACATATCAACATTGTACAATATAAATGAGTCCATGTCTGAAGGAATGGAATAGATTTGGAAGTTTTGGGGCTTCTCCTCACTGCTGACCACATATTTCATCAATGTTTCTTGGTATAATCTCTTTGGCTGGCCAAAGACTGAAATTGTGGCATATGACATGTCTAATCGCAGAGATCCTTGGAGTTTAGCACCCCATGATCTAGATAAAAGCATACCATATTTGGGTGGAATGTCAGCTACTACCACATCCATTAAAATTGTTTTAGCTGGATATTGGACTAGGGATACACAAATGTCCTTGATAAGGCCTAGACATCTTACTTGGCTAGAGTCAAATGAAAACAAGTCTTTATAGGGTCTGGTGATGTCTAGATCAAGTTTTTCCATTACTGATTTGGGCATTAGATTATGGGAGGCACCTGAGTCAAACATGGCATTGTGTAGCACTTTGTCATGAATGTTTAGGCTTACATAAAATGGAGGGATACCTCCATCCACTAATTTGCCATTGACTTCTGAGCCAAAAATCAGTTCTGGCTGGTCATCCAGAATATTAACTACATCCCTATGCTCTAGTACTTGCAATGATCTATTGATTTGTTGTCTAAAGACCTCATGTTTAGCCAGTTCAGAAAGAGGAATGGCTATTTTCAGTTTGCCAATTTCTGTTTCTAAATTGAAAGGCTTATCCATCTGAACTTTTATATTCTGAGCAACAAGTTTTTCTTTCTCTGCTGAGTTTTGGGTGGCCTTTTCATGGCCAGGTACACTTTTTTGAGGAATTCCTGAATTGTGATTGTTTTCTAGAGGTCTGCTCAAGAGTTCTGTTGGAAGAGATGGCGTAGATGAGGGATTTACTGAAGGCTGTATATCAGATACATCTTCCACTATGACTTCTCTTTGGAGTTTTTTTTCTGAGGACTCTGTTGAGATAGCTTTATCACTGGATTTCTTGGGCAGTTTGGCATGTGTTGATTTGGTAGTTTCAGGCACATCTATGGTTCTACTTCTTAACTTATATTGTTTGTGTACTTCATAGAATGCTATATCACACCCTTCTCTAAAATCAAATGACTCACCAGATTTTGTTTGAAATTGTTTGTATTCTTGGGCTTGTTGTTCATCTTGTGTTAAGAATACTTGTTGTTCGCTGTCCAAAACCATTAGATTGATGTGGGGATCTTCTACTTGTTCATTAGAGGTTGAGGCTTCTACATAGTTTTCCTGAAATGGAGGTCTGATATTCTGATCAGGACCAGTCCTCCCAGCATTTGGGTTTTGGTTTTTCCTAAAATTGGGGTTCCTAGTAGTAGTGCTTGTTTGTCCTTCCCAAGAGGATTTTCTCTCAATGGTCTCAACTTTGTCTCCTAACCTCTCCATACTTTTCATGATTGCATCTAGCTTTTGGTCAAAAGTTGAGGGTTCCTCTTTAAATGTTGTTCTTCTCTCATTTTTAGCTCTGGTTCTCTTAGCAATCAGGTTTGCCTCCACACTCACAGCTATATTCTGCATGTCCGCCAGACTTGGAGGTGCTCTTTCTCTTAACTGATATGTCATATCTGAATCAAAAGCATCAAGGAATTTAATCAAGGCCAAGACAGGTGGAGGTCTCAGGCTTTGAGGAATGGCGTTATATACATTGTTGAACCTAACACAGTAATCTTGAACTATTTCTTATGGACCCCTTTTTAAATTATCATACTCAGTTAGTATGTGTAAAGGGTCTTTCTTCTTTTCCCATCTTTTTAAAGAGCTCAGGTATAAGGCATCAGGATTAAGTATAAATTGTGTAGCTAAAGACCTAAACCAGGTCCTTACATCCCCTGTTAAACTTTGTACAAAAATTTTCATCCTTACATCTTCGTCATCAATTTCATAATTTTCAAAATAGTCCTGCATTTTCATAGTGTGTTGTTGGGCTGTACAAGAACCAGTACCATCAAAGTAAGTGATCTTGCTTTGATAATCTTGGGGCATAGCCCCTGCATTTGCAGGCAGGTGTAAAGGGGCATACCTGTTAGCCATATTTGCAGAGATAAAAGGGACAACAAGAAGGAGTGGAACAGTTGGAACAACGAGGATAACAGGAGTAAGATGTGTTGTGGATGGGGGAGTGTGGAAGCTACTTTGGGAAGTGGATGAAGAACTAGGAGAAGTGGGGGTAATATGAGGATGAACTGATACTTTAGCAGGGGTAGGAATATAGCTCTGTTGAACTGCTTCAGCACTTGAATCAGAGAACTCTTCTTGTTGCTCTTGCTTCTTCAAGGTCTTAGGAAACAAATTGGGGTTTTCAAAGACAGCTGGGGGATTAGAGTCAGGGTTTGACCTAGTGTAACGAGTTTTCTTCTTTGGAGCCAGCTTCTAAGTTTGTTTCCTTAATGTTTTATGAGAAGCTTATAGTCACAGCTTTTTAGAGATACTTCTCAAAAGATTTATCTGAAAAACATGAAGCTTGTTTCCTTTCAAGTGGCAATTTGAAATAGATGTCCCCAGTGGATTCACCAATGATGTTATCACTCAGGTTGTTCCCTGCTTCTTAAAGGGAATATGGCCGAGGTAATCACTAACCAGTCTTTTAGGTACAGGTCCTAGCCTACGTGCAACTAGAGAGGGCTCTCTCTTTATAATTTAGCTTTATTGGTGGGTGATTTTTAGGCTAGTTATGGTGCACTAATTTTGTTTTAGATTTGGTTGGTTGGTGAATTCAAACAGAGCTGAGATATGGGTTACATAACAGTTTGGGCCATTGGGCAATGGAGTTCATGATTGTGTACTGCTGAAGTATGTTTTTGAAGGAAGAGTATTGTTGCAAAGCCAGATAGGCATCTGTGGAACAATCTTTTAAGATTAGGTGATGGAGTTATGGAATTAGTGAGTGAAAGGCAGTTAAGAATCTTCCACTATGCTAATAGGGGAGAAAATGAGAGTATTGTTTAAGAGTAGTTAAGAATTCCTAAACAATATTCACAGTGAAAGAATTAGTTTAAATATGAGCAGTTAAGAATTCATATCCATGGCTAATCCTAAAGAAAACATATTCGAAACAGAGATTGAGCATAGGGTGTATTTAAACAAGTCCTAAGCTACTCTTTTTACCTGTTACTGTGATCATGAAACATATGTGAATTTTTGAATACACAGAAAGACATAAACATGGTTCAGAATAACTTATTGTTCCATCAAACGACACAAGAATCCTACAACATAACACATTCCTTCATTTCCACCTTTAGACAGTATAGGAACCAGGAACTCCACCAGCAATTTGTATTAGCAAAAATTATGAGATATACAATGCAGCTCTTCTGAGAGAGTCTCACTACAACCGACCCTCAATACGTTCTATGAGGGGATATATATACAAAAAATAGGATACAAAATATCTAGACAGTGATTTATTGTTTAATAAATTACATCACCAACTTTCTTACAGAAATAAATGATAGAAATAACTATAGCAGTTAATACTAATATGGCAGCTGTCTTTCTGTCAGACAAATTTTGACTTTTTTGATCAACAAAGTTGGCTGTAGTTGCGTTTCTAAATCTGCGTTTGTTGAGCCCGTTGTCTGAGTGCTTTGATGAGTCACTGCACTTGATGCTTCCTATGATACCTTTGTGCTTGATTCTTTGCTGACCTGTTCTGTGACTGAGATCTGAACTTTGACAAAAAGAAAGAATATACTTGAATCACCTAGGCCGTACTTCCAGCATTGCCTGCCACTAATCAGCTGGAGGTAGCTGATGTCTCCTTATTTTTATGAGTGTTTCATTTGCTTCAGTATATCTATAGAAATTTGGAGGCACTTCAAACAGATGATTAATCTCATGCTCATTAAAAAATAAATTCTCTAATTTATCATACAGAGACTGCCCAGAGGGAGGTCCTGCTTCTTCTATGGAGCTTGTGGATATTGTAATCTGATTTTCAACATAATTGTTGATCCTTGTGATGTATTGCTCATATGACAACAGTTGTCCAGTATCAATCACTAGGCTGGGCAATCCTCTATCTTGTAATGCTGTTATTTTTGCCCTGAAATCATCTATTTCTGCTTGCATATCCTGACATTTTCTTTCTAGGGTCTGTGTGAAATTTCTTAAGGTCAACACTTTTTTAGCTGTTAGGATAGTGTCTGTTCAACTGCGTATATCTAGTGCTGCCAATTCTTCCTTAGTGTGAGTATTGAGGAAATGTATCATCTTATTAGCCTGCTCAGGCATAATTCCCAGTGCTGTTCTGGCCTTCTGTATTTCAATATGAGCTATGCCTATTAATTCAATTTGCTCATGTATTGCCTGTATTGACCTCCACTGGTCATTAATTGATTGGACAATTTTGGCCCATACAATCTTCTTGATCTCAGCCAGAGTTTTGCCCAGAAGTAGTTCTTTTTCTAAGACCTTCACTCTGGTCTCTAAGGCTTTTATCTCCCTTTGCTTCTCTGCCACTTTCATTTTGGACTTATCATAGCTGGCCTCCAGTTTGGCCAGTCTTTCTTTGGCTTCATTAATTTTTGTCACTTGAACTTCAAGTTCCTTGAGAGCTTTCATTAAGTCCTCCATGCTCATACCTAATTCTGGTGCTGCTGTTGTTGCTGGTGTTGCTTCTGTAGCTGGTGTGGCTGTGGTAGGTGCTGGAATGGTAGGAGGGGCTGTTGCTGCTCGTGTAGGAGGAGCAGAGCCAAGAGTTGTAGAAGTTTGAGGGGGTTGGGAGGTTGACTCCCCTTGCTTGTCGTGTAATGCCTTTTCCAATTCTGCTTCCATCTGTAGTATTCTCTGATTCATCTTCAAAAGCAGATCCATGGTCTCATCAACTTGCTTTTCCTGAGCAAGTTCTGCTGTTTGAGGGCGAATGGTTGCAGGCAGCTTTACCTGCTTCCTAAGTGCAGCAATGTCATCCTCTTTTTTCTTCATAAGGGCTTTAATACCCTTTGGATCTTTAGGATCATGTCCTAGATCAATAATTATGTCTTCCAAAGTTTTTATTCTATTGTCCTTAGCAGTAGAAGGCATCCTTTCCAAATCTAGCTGTGTATTGGTATTTTTTAGTGACTCTTTTAACTGATGGGCCAGCATGGCCCTGTCTGCAAGTGTAGCATACACCATTTCCCCTATTTGCTTGTGCAGTTCTATTTGATCCATGGGATGTTGTCCTTGGAGAGGACCTCTAGATTTGTCTTTGTGTAGTCTGCAGTTGATTTGGGCTTTGGAACCTTAGGCTTAAAATGAGTCAAAATCATTTTATCCTCCTTGATATCATATGTTGCCATCAATCTTTGTTGCTTGGAGGGTGTTGCCTTTAGGAATTGATCATAAAGTTGAACTCTCAAGAGTTCATTTTGTGCCTTAATCTCCATAAAGGTTCCTTTGATTCTAGCTGGTTGCTTACCCTATTGCCTTCAAGAGGACACTTCTGTACTTTGCTGCATACCTTGTTCCTACTGGAATGAGCTGGTAGCAGTTTGCTTGCTGGATTCTCTTTCTCTACTTTGAATTTCTACCCTTTCTTCACTGATGTGTTCTTCTTCAGCCTGAGGGTCAATCCTTTGCCTCTTAGCCTCTGGTAGTTGTGTTGACCCACTTGGAGGTGTGGTCTCCTCTCTATCCCGTTTTCTGCCTCTTTCCTCATTGAGAGGAGTTTGTAAGACTAGGAGCTGTGATGCTTCAGATTTCTGTAGAGGGGCTTTCCCTTGACTTTGATCTTTTGATGTGCTGGGTTGTTCATTTGTTTCCTATTGTACATCCATCACTTCTTTTCCTTTTGTTGTGGCTGTTGTTGTTGTAGATACCTGCTGGAATGTCTGTGGGGCTGTAGTAGTGGATGTGCCTTCTCCAACTTGGATTGGTAGCTTGAATGTCACTTGCTGAAAAGAATCCAAGTCAAGAGCTTTTTCTAATTCTTTCACAATTTGCTCCATTGTCTCTTTTTAAGTAAATTCCTCAACTAATGACCCAGGCATCCATTCATCTTGGTTGGAAAAATGTTCAATTTGTGGATATGGACAATGCTTATAGGCTAACCGCCTATATTTGACTCTTCTAGCACTGATAAAGCCATTAGGGTCATAAGGGACCCACCAGAAACTCCTTTTTAGTTTAAGTTGTTTCCCCAGTATTTGATCAGCTTCTTGCCAACCATCTTTCTTGTTCATGATGAAGGGTCCTAGGTGGTCTCTGAATTTTAGATTGGCTTTCTTCTTGGCACTATGAAAGTGTTTAAGATCAGAATTGATGAGTTGCCTATAGTATTCCAAGGCAAACAATCTCATAGGCACATATCTTGGGAGCCTGTAAGGACATAGCTCACAACCATAGATTCTGATAACTGTGTGATTTTGGTATAAATACCAATCACCTATTTAGTAATTCTTGGACAACTGTAAGATTTTCTACATGTCATTTGACAATCTAGCAGGAGGAGTTCTTTTCAAGAGGCATGTGACTGGATAGACAAACTGGTCAGTGAATTCACAGTAGGAATAGGGAGAGTTCTGGACTTGATGGAAAACTGAAGGCCAGAAGATGACATACCTCCTCTAACCCTGTGAATCCAACTTATTGATAGGGCATTGGAAGCAATCTGTCTGATAGTACATGAACAGGTGATAGATGTATGATGAATACTTAAATATTGCCTCCTTGTCCAGCCTTAGCAGCTGATCATGTACTTTGTTAGCAATGAACTTGGCATAGTTGTATTTCATAGCAGGGGGCTTCCCAAGGCTATATGCAGATAACTAGACCAACACAATTTCATCAATATGTTCATTTGTGGAAAAACCCAGCACAGAGGATATCATGTCCACAAGCAGCTTGCCTACCTCATTGAAATTTGCATATATGAAAGGAGGTGACCCAGTAGGTTGGCGGTCTGCTCTCATGAAAGTTTTGGCAATTGTAGCAATCTCAGTGCTAGAGAGCTTGGAGCCTTCATCCAGCAGGTGCTTTATGGAAAAAGGGTAGAGCAGTTGGGTCTGCTTGAAGTTGAGCATCTGATTGATGGAATCAGGAGTAATGTAAAAGAGTATGCTCCCAGATGGAGACTTAACAGCTCTGAGGCTTTGGTCATAATTCTCAGCATAGAGGTGAATGATTTCAGGAAAGATATTCACAGAGGGGAAGAAGTAGATAGGCAAATTTGACTCCCAGATGCCATACATATCACTGTTGTTCAAGTGGCTATTCCTGAGCTGGCAGAAGGTTTGCAAGTGGTTCCTCTCTCCCACAAAATCTTTAATGTGGAAATCACTGTCCACTAAAGGCATTGCTTCAAGCTCCTTGCTGGGTGTATTGATAGGAGCAACATCAAGAGCTAATGGAGCGGCCATGTTTAAACCTTCCTGGATTAGTACTTGAGCTTAGGATTAGTGAAAAGGCTGAAGACTGCACACTGAATTTGTACTTAGGAGTGAGTATTTTTCAGAGTTCAAAAAGACTTTTCAAAGGGTTGATGAACTGTGGGGCTCTCTGTGGAAAAAACCAGAATGTTTTGAGCTAAGTAGCTGGAGTTTTGCAGAGGAATTCTAGTAAAGGGATTAGTGTACAATTGTATGGATTTCTGTTGGCAGGCTCAGATTTTACACTCGCTCTTTAACGGTGAATTTTACAGGAGGGCACGGGTTTTAATGAGTTTTGTTAAAGCAAGAGCTCAACCAGGGAATTAGACAGTTTTTAAAGTAGATAATTGAACTATGAGGAGCTTTGCAGAGAATTTTTGCAGGTAACTAGGAGAAAAATGGCAAAAACAGAGGTGAAATAGGTCGACTACGGGCAAATACCTGGTTTTTGCAGCTCCGAGGGCATTGAATTGGTACAATGGCAAGTAATCAACTTGAATTCAACAGGTGGTGGCATCTCGAATGGTTGAATTGTGAGTTTGGCGGCAAATCGTCGTAAAGCATGCACAACGCTCCGAAATGAGTGGCGAAAATGACAGAAGAACAACTCTTTCGCGTGGTTTTATGCGAAATTAGGAAATTTTGGCGCTTTTGGCGCTTTTCGGCGATGACATCAGCATGACATCATCGGTGGGTCCCGAGTATGACAGGGTGATGTGGCGGCTGACGTGGGTGACAACGTGGGGGTGACACAGTGGCGGGGCATGGACGCAGATGGATGACGTGGAGCAGCGGCGGCGGACATGGGTGGTGACGTCATGGGGGACGTGGGTATGACGTCAGAGGGCGGGGAGGCGGTTTCCGGTTTCCCCGCACCACCTTTGAGTCGTAAGCGATAAGAGGGGGGCTTCGAACAACCCGGGAGAGTGACGCGTGGCGGGGGTATGGCGGTGAAACCGCCAATCCCCCAGACGCTGAACCTCTGCCTCCTCCCTGGTGAGATTCACCGCCCACCTTTGGATCGGGATCGCCAACGATCGGACGACTGGCGGGGAGTGTGAGGTGACGGCAGTTTATGACACGGGACCCGCCCAATTTAAATAATGAATTAAATAAAATGTGGGTGGGGGGAGGGTTTAGACTTAGGTTTAGGCTAAGGTTTATTATATGCGCCCGTTTATATGTTTGTTTAAAAACATTATAAACAAATGTATTAGCGCAGGAGGGGTAACAAAAGGGTTGTGAGGGCGGAGACCATGGGAATTAATTTTTATCCAAAGTTTTGATTAAAACCCATAGTTTAGGGTGGTGAAGGAGGGTTAATATTAGTCCCTGATGGATTAATATTCCCCAAGACATGACTGTATAGCTATATTGCTAGGGGGAGGGTATTTATAGATTTTTCGGGATTTCATATAGTTTTTGTAGAATTAGGGAAGGGGAACAATGCTTAGGGAGCTAAATAATAAATTAGTTGTTAATA
>APFE030654523.1:0-71099 GCA_000404065.3 Pinus taeda
ATGACAATCATACCGCTTATTGGAGCATTATAACACAACTCATTGCGGTATTTCCAATAACAACCATACATAGATATGTACATATACTAAAAATCCTTTGCCTCAACCGACAAACAATGGAGGATACATAGCCCACATCTAATCGAACATATCCTGTGTAGCTTCATCAGGCCCAAAGTGCTTCTACTGCACTTTAACTTGCTCGATTGCTCAGTTCCAGAGCATGAGTTGTTTCCACTGCAATATGCACTGAGGTTCTGACTAGATTTCTCCTTCTGGTTCCACTTGCAATACAGACCAACCAATCACATGATCAACATCCTTCACATATCTCCTAAGTAATGAAACATGGAAAACATCATGGACTTTCATTGTCGATGGCAATGCAAGACTATAGGCCATTGGTCCAATCCTCTCAATGATCTCAAAAGGCCCGCAATACTGAGGTGCCAACTTGGCACATGACCCAATCCTCAAGGAACTCTTCTTGGGCTTGATGCTCAAGTACACATGCTCTCTAACCTTAAACTCCTTAAATTCCTTGAATTCCTTGTGCTAATATGAATAACTCTTCTCCTTGTCTTGTGCTTCCTTTCGATTATTCTTGATAACCTACATTTATTGTTCCATCTCTACCAACATGCCTGGTCCAATCAACACCATGTTCACTAGATCACTCCACTTGATGGGAATATTACAACTTCGCCCATAAAGTGCCTCAAATGGACTCATCCTCAAGGACTCCTGATATCCATTATTGTACACATACTCTACCAGTGGAAGATACTCTTTCCACTTCCTCTGTTGGTGCATAACATACATCCTCAACATGTCCTCAAGAATCCTGTTGACCCTCTCTATCTATCCATCTGTTTGTGGATGATAAGTTGTACTGAAAGCCAACTATGTCCCCAAACATGCAAATAACTCCTTCCAAAACCTAGATTGAACTTGGCATCATTATGTGCTATGATCTTCTTAGGAACATGATAAATTTGGAAACTAGGGCCAAACATCACTTTGGACAACTTTTATGAGGTAGCTAATATTTTTCTTGGATTTCTCTTTCCGAGAGGTGTAGTATTGATCTAAATATCATCCCATTCTGACATGTACAAATGAAGTTATGAATTTATTTTGATTATGGACAAATTGTCAAGGTTGGCCAACCATCAATGTTGCATATAAATATGAGGCGCCTCCTCCTCATTTTGGTATCTCATCTCATTCATCTCTCTCTCTCATCTTGATTGGGTACAGATCTTTGGGCCTCTCTCTCTCTCTACACGTGCGAAAGGAAGACTGTCTTTTTTAGTTGTTGCGTTGACCAAATTCAACTGAAATTTCAGGGGACCGAAATTTCAAGAGGTTGACTTTGACCAACGTTGATCTTGTTTGGCTTCAGTTTTGCGAGGGAGACTTCTATTTGGGCAGGTCATTGTTTTGGGCACAAAAACTGAGGTAGTTTGATCCTTGCGTTGACCAGTGTTGACTGCCCTAATTCATGTTGTTGCGTTAACTTTTGTTGACCAGATTTGACTGGTTATTTTTGGACTATTTTGGGCTACATTATCTTGCTATTGGAGGCCAAGTTGACCAAGGTTGACCAAGCTGCTTTAGAGGTCAATTTTAGCCCTTTTGACCAGCGTTGACTTTCTGTTTCTGCTGTTTTGACTGATCAGTTTGGGAAAGTGAATATTATAAATTGTACTCTCTCTCTATGCTAAACTTTTGAAGAATTATAAGAAGAATTGATCAAGGGTTTCCCCACAGGTTTGTCCCTCGCTGGTGCCATATCTTGTGTCCTCTTGTGTTGGCTTGTCTTCTACTATTATTGTCTATATTCTATCTGCGTTTTACTATCATGTTGATGTGATTGCTATACTGGATATGATATTGGACTAATAAAGAAAATTGAAGTAAAATTGCTCTAAGCAAAGAACATACCATTGTTATCCTAAAATTAACATGGTATCAGAGCTGAGGTGAAGACAAAGCCCAAGCAAGAGTGAAGAACAATCATTAAGAGGAGCAATCACTGATCAAGAACAAGTCTCAATGGCCTCCACATCCTACTTCAAGTTCGATGATAAGCTTCATGATAAGTTTGATTATCATGCATGGAATATGTCTCTTGATTTGACTTTAGAAGAGCAAGATGTCATGGATTATGTGTAGGGAAAGATTTTGGAACCTCCTTCAAATGCACCGGTCGCTACTAAGACAAAGTACAAGAAGGGTGAAGTTAAAGCCAAGAGTATCATCAGGGATTATATTTATAAGCACTTAGTTGCTTACATCTCTGATTTGAATACATCAAAGGAGATATATGATAGGTTGGTTGGCATGTTCAAATCTAGCAACGAAAATCAAATTATTTTCCTCAAGAACAAGCTGAAGGATATAAAGAAGGGAAAATCTGAGGATATTCAATCCTACTTCATGAGGATTATTGAGATAAAAATGATCTTCTTTTGATTGGTGAAGCTATTGTTGACAGGGAGCTCACTCTCATTGCCCTTGGAGATCTTCCTCCCGAATGGCATGTGTTCAACACCACCATTCTCAATAACGCCAGAATTCTAGGTTTTGAAGAATTGTTGACTAGATGTTCTCAAGAAGAAACAAGGATGATGGAATTGGAGATACCTTCGAATAGGAATAATCCTACCGCATTCTCCACTCATGCCAAGAGGAATAACAATGCAAGTTTAAAGAAGCAAAGTCAAGGAAGACTGGGATTCAAAAATGGAAGGAAGGGAAGATGCTTCATTTGCAACAAGTTTTGTCACTATGCCAGGGAGTGTCCAAATAGAAGGGACACATCTCATGATGATGATCACAATCATTTTAGGGGCAACAACAAAAATCAAAGGAACGACAGGTTCAACAACAAAGGGAAAAGGAATGCTTCCGCTACTCAACTTGGAAATGATCGAGCTTCTAAAAGGACAAGAAACTCTAGGTATGATGAGTGTAATGTTGTAAATTCTAAGCAAAAGGGATTTTATCTTATATATGCCCTCTCTATTTCCTCTCCTCCCGATTCTTTGGGAAATTGGTTGATTGATAGTGGTGCCTCAAGGCACTTCACTGGGTAAAAGGAAGCTCTTTCAAATCTGATAGAGAATGATACAAATTTGGAAATTATCCTTGGAGACAATGCCACCTATCTTGTGAAGGGAGTTGGGAATGTTACCCTTCAATTGAATAAAGGTAACACCGTTCATCTTCAAGAAGTATTATATGTACATGATCTAAAGAAGAATCTAGTGTCTATCTCGGTGATGGAAGACAAAGGATTCAAGGTGGAATTCATCGATGGAAAGGTATGTGTGTGGAAAAGAAATTTCAAAGAAGAATTTACTCTTGGATTCAGGGTTGATAGTTTATATCAAGTTGGAGGAACTCCACTAGGAGCCATGTCTTGCGACACATCTATTCAATCCGAACTATGGCATCAGAGGTTTTCTCATCTTCACTATAAGGCTCTACTAGATGCAAGGAAGATGGTTACAGGTATGCCCAAATTCAAAATATAGCATGAAGGTGTATGTTAGGGATGTGCCGAGGGAAAACATACAACGGACCATTCCCCTCAAGTGATAGCAAGACCACAAACATTTTGCAGTTGGTTCATTATGATCTATCTAGTATGTTGTCTGTGACATCATTAGGAGGATATTTATATTATTCAGGGTTGACAGTTTATATCAAGTTGGAGGAAGTCCACTGGGAGCCATGTCTTGCGACACATCTCTTCAATCCGAACTATGGTACCGAAGGTTTTCTCATCTTCACTATAAGGCTCTACCCGATGCAAGGAAGATGGTTACGGGTATGCCCGAATTCAAAATAGAGCATGAAGGTGTATGTCAAGGATGTGCCGAGGGAAAACATACAAGGGGACCATTCCCCTCAAGTGATAGCAAGACCACATACATTTTACAATTGGTTCATTCTGATCTATCTGATATGTCGCCTGTCACATCATTAGGAGGATATTTATATTACGATGTCTTTGTGGATGACTTCTCTCACAAAACTTGGATATATTTCTTGAAGAAGAAGGATGAAATATTCTCATGGTTTTGTGCCTTCAAAGCTTTGGTGGAAAATGAAACAGGGAAGAAGATCAAGATATTGAGGACTGATAATGGAACTGAGTATGTGTCAAATGAATTCAATGACTATTGCAAGGAAGCTAGAATTGAGAGGGAGACTACTACTACATATACTATTAGGAAAAATGGTGTTGTTGAAAGGAAGAATCGTTCCATTATAGAAGCCACTCGTGCCATGCTTCATGATCAAGGACTTCCAAAGTTCCTATGGGGAGAAGTTGCCAATGTTGCTATGTACGTTCACAATCGATGCCCTCATCAAGCACTGGACTCCAAAACTCCCAAAGAAGTTTTCACTAGTAAGAAACTTGATGCTTCTCATTTTAGAATTTTTGGTGGTCCCATATACTTTCATGTGCCAAGAGAAAAGAGAAGTAAATTGGAGGCATTTGGGAAGAAAGCAACTTTTGTGGGTTATAGTGAAATTTCTAAGGCATATAGAATCTATGTGCATGGTGAAAGAGAAGTAGAGTTGAGTCATGATGTCACCTTCGATGAGGATACTGCCCTACCGAAGAATAGAAACCTTTGTATTCCAAGGAAGGACAAAGAAGCAGATGCAGGAAATCAGGGGGATTTGCAGGATGAGCTGATACCTGATGTTGAAGAACCGATGGATCCCATTGATCCTCCTCCTCATGAGCCCTCCGCCTCCAAAAGGAGACCCTCATGGGTGAGGGAAACTCTCAAAGATGTCGAGAGACATGTTTCACCGGGGGGGGGGGGGCATTTCGTGAAAGCAAGAAGCCTAATAGGTACCAAGGGTACTTAACTTCTATGAGCACCATTATTCAGTCTGAACCTTTCTCATTCGAAGAAGCTGTGAAGCAACAAGTATGGAAGGATGCTATGAACGAAGAGTACGAGTCAATTATGAAGAATGATGTCTGGGATGTGGTCGCTAGACCCCAGGACAAATCTGTTGTCACCTCTAAATGGCTCTAGAAGATCAAACATGGTGTTGATGGAATTGCCGAGAAGTTCAAGGCCAGATTTGTTGCTCGAGGCTTTTGTCAAAAAGATGGTGTAGATTTTGATGAGATATTTGCCGCTGTTGCTCGCTACACCACCATCCGTTCGATTATAGCCGTTGTTGCCTCAAAAGGATGGAATCTACACCAGATGGATGTGAAGACTGCCTTCTTGCATGGTTCACATAAGGAGGAAGTCTATGTGGAACAACCTAAGGTCTAGTATGAGTTGCAAAGCAAAAAAAAGTCCTAGCAAGGGACAAGACTCAATAGGAGAAAAGGAAAAGGTCCAGTGTAGAGCACCAGATCCAGGTGGAGGTGTACAATACTTCAGAGTTGAAGCTTGGGCAGGATTCGAGAGATGGTTGTTAATTTTTTGGGCTAGATTGTTCTCTTTTTAGATAATTGCAATTTCAAACTTTTTCAACATTTTCACATTACACTCACCCCATAACATCATATTATCATTAACAAATAATATAGAGAGAACAATAATAACAACAATGCGGCGAAAAAAGAAGGAACAATAATAGAAAAGCATACACAATAGAGACACTAGGATTTTGGTCGGAGGCCAGGGCAAAACCCCACAAGGAGAAAACCCATAATCAATTCTTCTTCTTCTATTAGATATTTATCAAATGTTCAGCTGAGATACAAAGTACAAATATCATGAGACATAAGTCTTACATCATCAAACACATTAGGCCTCATAAGGCCAACTTGAGATCATACATGATCTTCATAAGTCAAACAAAGAGACATTCTCAAGACCTCTGAAAGGGCTGCCTCCAAATCGATGTAGATAGCAAAGATCTCTGCCTCAAGTAGCATTGTCAACACAGTCATAAGAATTGTGCTGAAAACCCAACGCGCGACCTCTATGCTGCCCCGCATCCATGGCTAGTCCAAGGGTTCGCTACACATCCTCCTTTATCACGGCCTCGACATGAGCCTTCGACTGCTCCTCCATAGACAACCCGATATGCATGATATGCTCACCAGTCCGCTGTAGGTGGCTGTCGTCTAGCAACTCCATCATAGATCTAGAGGCCTCTGTATCTATTGGCTCCTCAACAACGGTGGAGCCGTCTTCTGTCACCTCATCAACCTGTGGTGCATTGTTATCACTTGAGAACTTGGTCACAACCCCAAATACCTCCTCAATGGATGACGCCTCATCAATGGGTGTATGCTCAACTGTCTCCTTGCCAACCATGGTCCCTTCAACTACTCTTTCATTTTTTTCCTTAATACTTCTCATCATCCTTGCAAAATCCCACCGAATCTCCATTGGTTTGTGCATACCCCTTAGTTCATAGAATTCCCAAAAAGAGAAGGACACTTGTATGCCATAACCCAATGATTGATGTGCCCTCCAGTTCTCCCCCAATAACTCCAGATCAGTTGCTATCATGTCCGGATTCCCAACTGAGGAATGAATCAAGTTCTTTCCCACATCAATCATCATTTGTTGTATCCTCACCACCTCATTCCAGGTGACCGCCATGTTGTTTGATTCTATATTTTCCCACAGGCTGAGCCAAGATTATGGCTTTGATACCACTGTAATGTTCCTAAACAAGAATACAAGTGATATACAAAGCATGCAAACTATCCAACAATAAAAAGAATGAAATATGATTAAGCACCCATGAAAACACTCGAAATAGAGAATTGTTGAGTCATTTATTACTTCTTCAGGAGCAAATACAATAGTAAAATAGAATGGTGCACCTGGGCTTGTCTCAATGGACAAGAATGACAAAATCAAGGTGAGAAAATGTTGAACTGAAGGCTGCTACAACTGCTGCACCAAACTAAATTGCGCTGCCTCAGAAAACTGTTTTGTCTGCTGACTTTGAAGGGTTGGAATCACTGCTTCCTGTGCTCAGAAAATTACGGAAAAATAACCACGATCTCTCCACCAAATACCCAAAATAACCCACGAAGGAATTGGCCAAATGTTGATCTCAGAATTTTGGCCCAAATTCCCCTTAGCTCCTCTAGCCGTTGGCTCAGTTGGGACCCCTGTTTGACCCCTTAGATCTGCCCAGAAAATTCTATAAAATTATGAGTGTGATCCTTGCCCAAAACCCAGAAAAACCCAGAAAGGACTTTTGCTAGTTTAAACTTTTGAAATTCGACCCCCTTGGAGCCCAGCATCAGCTGCAACTGCAAAACTCGCCCTGCTGGAATCTGCCTGTAAATCCTCACTGAAATGGACATAAAGTGTTGGGTTAACCTCTGCTATCAATCCCCGAACTTCCTGGATGGGCTTTTGGCCTATGGCACCTGCTCCTTAGCTCCACGAAATTGCTAGATTGGCCCTCTATGTTGTCCCCAAGCCCAGTAATTCGAACTGTTGGGATGATGGCTCTGCTGGCTGTGAAACTTATAAGAAAGGCTAATCCTTTGCTGCTCTCCCAAGCCTCTAACTCTCCTGGCAAATGCTTGATCACTAATAGCTCTAAACTCCCCCTGCGTATTCTCCAGCTAGCCAGAAATACGTAGTCCGTGTTCTCGCTGAATGGTAGTGTTGTAACACACTCCCAAAACTCCTGAAATACTTATGGAATTGCCTCTCTAGGGCGGGCACGGATGGTCCCCTGAAGTAGACGTTGAATCTCCCGCTTGAGAGATTCGTGGCTAAATAGCCGGTTGACTCAGCTAAACAATAGAGCGAACAGTCAAGTAATTTTTTATTGCAAGGTGTAAGAATGAATCCAAAATGAGAGCTGCTCCTTCCTTATAACTCCTTAGGCCTCCCTAGCCTCATGTGGGCCCATGCATCCACCTATTCGACTTTCCCTCCAAGCTATTCGAATGGGCCAATTCAAAATCCCATGTGGGTGGTCCCCACATTCCACTAGCAACCAAATAAAATCGAATTGCCTCCTAAGTCCCCAAGTTGAAAATGATGGGTTCTCTTCCTTAGCCAAAATTGTGCAAAATTGTGTAGCAACACCCTGTTACAAATTTATTTGAGAAGAGACATGACAAATATCCTTGGCAGTAGTACCTCTATCCGGAGACAGATATTCCGGCAAATCAGCAAACGAATGATCAAACCCCACAATGATTCCAACTGTTGCTTATGATGGACAGCGCAAGTTGCTCCAAGCACTGCTATAGAATTGCGTCACTCCTCCAGGAGCTGCGTCACCCTCTCCCGGCTCAGAATTTGCTGATTTGCTCCCATTTTGCCCCATAGAATCTCCCCAGCGCTGCCTATGATGCCCAACGTCAGCCTTTGCGTCTCACTATGTCAGCCCTTCTAGGGCCTGTGCTATCTTTCCCAACACTGCGCTACCTCTCTGATATGTATTCTTCAGCCTCGGATGAAAATCCCTTGCTGAACTGCCCCTCACTGCAACTCTAATCACTAACTCGATGTCCTCAGTAAACCTCGCCCCAGAAAATCGAATTCTTTGATTACTTGGTGTATCTCCAACTGATCCTCAAGCCTCCTCTTATACTTTTCCTGTTGACAAATCAACGACCAAGATTAAGTCCCTAATCAACTGCTAAGATTAGAACTAGCGTGATCCTCATCACTTAGAACTTTTTCACCCATATTTTATTAATACACCTTAATATTTTTATTTTCCTAAGTTTAGACTTAGGAACCCATTAAAAATATTAATTATTTTATTAACTCCTCATCCGGGTGGAATTTCTCCAAACGAATTCTCGGTCTTGGAGATCTCATGTACCTTAGCCTCTCTACCAAATTTCATGGCTAGAGCACATCCGATGCTACCCAAAATCAATAGCAAAAAACTAGGGTTTCTGCAGTAGTGTTAAAACAGTCAAAGAGGAAGTAACCAAAATGGTCTCCAAACCAGCTCCATTGCTAGCTGAGGTCATCTAGAGAAGTCTCCAAGTATAGGGAAGAAGAGAAACCCCTCCAAGCTCGTTCCAACGCCTCCCACGTGTGAATGTGCAGAAGTTTGAATTGCAGGTCTATGGAAAAGAGGCCGAAAGTTTTAGGGTAGCCGAGAAGTGCAGTGCAAGAAGGAAAGTTGACTTGTGTTGACTTCGAAGAAGGGTCTTGTGACTTGACCTTGGAGAGGTAAATAGGTCAAGGGTCTTGGTCTTGGTATTCGTCAATTGAAGTCTTTATAAGAAGAAAAATTCGTTTGGGTTTTCCTCTCAAAGTTGGAGAGGTTTTGGCCCTGGCTGATTGCCTACATTCTGTGTCTCCTGTCTCATTATTGTTTATGGTTTGGTGGTTGTTTGATGAAGAAGAACACTATAATAATCTAACGAAAGAGAAGATCCTAATCTAAAGAAGTAAAAAGCATTCACAAGCAGTTATCATTATAGAGAAATCTCCTAATCCCAATGCCCTAGACTTCTCAACACTCAAGGCCTTGGATCAATTGCCGAATGTTGGGTGCAATGTGTAGCCGGTTGGGGCAACTTGGTCCAAGTGTGTCATCATCTCTGAATAATTGGGGTACTTTCAAGAAGCCCATGGTGTGGCAATCAATGCTCTACATGAATGGAGGCCATTGGCTCTCAATGCTCACCCTACAAATGCTACTGTGATCCTCTGAAGGCCTTGGCTCCTAGATAGGGAGGCCAAGTCCAAGATGAAAGCCCATCGGCAATCCTATTCAAGATCTAATGTGTCTCCTCACCTTCCAGTACAATGATTCATTAATGCAATTGAGTAAATAAGCTTGTTAATCAAGGGCGGAAATGAGAACTTCATAGTGAGTTTCCCTTCAAAATTTGGGGCTTTAAGCATATACTAGTGTTACCTTATTGGGTAGAAGAGGTTAGTGAAAGAGCCTATTAGGTGGTTTCAACCTCTAAGGAAATGACAGGTCCAAGGCATACCCTTCATGTGGCAGGTGTCGTGTGAAATAAATGATGGAACGAGATGGGGACAAAAAGAAGGCTCCGAGCCACATGCCATGGTACAAGGGTAGCTATATTGAGGAGAGCCCACACCTTGGGTATATGATTGTAGGAGGGAGAAATCGTGGTACATGAGTTACCTTGGCTTTTGTTTTTCCACCCTTCTTCATATGTCTTTTGCCTTTTATTGATTTTTCTTCCTTTCACTGCTTGGGGCTTGTTAGCACTCAAACTAGTAGGGGTTCTAGGAGGGATCCTATAGAGAAACTACTAGGTCAAGGGCAACAATGGAGCAATAGCCCACTGTCACCTCAACTAAAGCTCCCTGCTCTTTATGGACTTTCACCGATGGTAGGAGACCCAGCCTAAATGACGTGTTTTTGGAAAATGGGCAAACGTGAGTCTATGACTAGAGTTTGCATTCGAAAGTTGTGGTTCTCAGATAGATCTTTCTAACGAGGTATTGTGCACATTAAACGGAGATCGTATGCAAAAGTTACGACTTCGAGAAGTTGATGTTCCAATTTACCCCAAAAGGGCCCACAGTTTTGACACTTCATCTCCTAGGGTTAGGTTTTTGGATGTTTAGGGTTTTCCATTGTTTCTAAATCATAAAAAGGCCCTCGAGCCTCATTGTAACACAGTTCAGAGGCATGTAGTTGCCACATCTCTTCTTAGAGATAAGCTACCATCGCCTGAGCTAGTTTATTTCCATTCTGTATGTAAGCATATTTCAATTCTTTGATATTAATGAAAAGAAGTGTTATTTCTGCCTCATCTTTGTATTTATGGTTATATCTGTATTCTATTGCGTTCCTGTTTATGTTCGGATCAGTGGTATCAGAGCAGTCTACTCTTTCTATGTTTTTCTTTGCATGTCCCCAACGAGGTCAGGGTATAAGAAGTTAGGGCTTGAACTGGTTGAACCTTTACAAGACCAGCTTCGCAAACCCCGACAGCCTCCCATGGTGAAAGAAAAGAAAGACGAGGGAGTAGGAGATCTTTTCAAAATATTGCTCAAAGAAGCCCTCGAGCGATAGAGGAACGCAATGATGGACAACTTTGCCTAGAACCTTCGACGACTACCCACAGGGAACACATCCTCTTCCAACAACCACTCTCGAAGCGCCACTCCCTTTAAGGTACAAGTTAACTTTGACATCCCCATACTTGAAGGTCAGATAGATGCGAATGTCGTAGATAAATGGTTAAATTTGCTAGAAGGATATTTTTCGATTCATGATTTTTCCAACTGGGAAAAGATTACTTTTGCACTCCTCAAAGTCGCCCCCCACGTCAAGGACTGGTGGGAAACCTACTACGAGAAGAGGGAAGAGAGTGAACCCTCACTATTTTCAGTTGCACCCACTTGGAATTCTTTTTGGGATGCCATCAAGGAACAATATCACCCTATTGGGATGTATGAGGATAAATACATAAAGTGGACCACACTGCAATAGGGAAGGGACCAAGACGTGCCAGAGTTCACAAATATTTTTCATACCCTTCGCACAAAGTTGGGTATCAAGGATTCTGAGTGACATTTAGTACTCAAGTACTGCGACTGTCTACACAAGTACATCTAGGATGACATGGAGTTCCTAGACATCTCCTCTCTTGGCGCTGCCTATCAATACACTGTCAAGATCGAGCATAAATTTAAACAAAAGAGGCAAGACTTTGGATCTGTGAATCCGAAGCAAGGGAAAAGTGCCTCCAAATTGCAGAACAAAGGACAAAGCCATGGCGAGGTGACTTAGGACAACTCGCCCAAGCCACAAGTGAAGAACAATACCACGAAGACAAAGGACGCATGAAAATGGTGTGAGTTCCATAAGAGCCCCACTCACAACGCAAGTGAGTGTCGGGCCTATTACACACCATTTTGTGGGTGATATCCCTAGGAGAAATTTTTTCTCCAATATGGTCCTCAGTGGGCAGCCAACAACCCCTTGTAGCTGTTGAAGTTTCTAAGTTTACTTAGTTAGAAACTCTCCATGCACTTTATTTGATTTATTCCTACCTACGTGTTATTTTACTTAACAAGTTATTTACAAGGTAAATACTGAAAATAAACACTAGTGAATGCTCAACATATTATAGATCAACAACTAAAGGAAACAAAAACAATCACACCATATGACACCATTATTTTTGGACCAATGTTCCCGGAAAAACCTAATGTGGGAAAACCGGTGCAACTATTTGAGGGTTTTCTTATTAAGCAATATCAAAGTACAATCTGGGTGCGAAACTGGCCTACCCAACAAAGAATTTCCTTAACAGTAATACCTCTCAGTTTCTGACAAATCTCCTAGCTAAAACCTCGGATAAACCTTCCGGCAGCTCCTCAACACCAATCTGCCCCAAAAACCCTAGCATCAGCGTTTTTTGGACTGCATCAGCCTCTCTCTGCCCAGTGCTGGCCCTGTGTCACCTCGGATGGGTCCGCGTCAGCCTTAGGAGGCCCTACGTCAGCCTTCTGGCCGTCTGCGTCAGTGACACTGGCCTCTCAGCTGCAACTCCGATCACTGATTCTATCTCTCTTAGCAAACCCCGCTCTAGAGAATAGAATGACTGATCACTCGGGTGTGTTCTCCAAGTGGCCCTCAAGCCTCTTCTTATACTTTTCTCATTGACATATCAACGGCGGAGATTAAGTCCCTAATCAATGGCTAAGATTAGATCTGGCTTGATCCATGTCTTTTGGACCATTCTAACATAGTTTTATATTAATCCACCTTAATATTTTAATTTCTGTAAGTTTAGACTTAGGGACTCCATTAAAAATATTAATTTTTTTAATATTTCTCAAACTGTTTAGAATCTGCCCAAACCTTTTTTGGGTATTGGAGATGTCATATGCCCCAACCTCTCCACCAAATTTCGTGGCTAGAGCACATCCGACGCTGCCACAAATCCACACTCCCTCTTAGCGAAGACTGTGCTCTAGCAATACTCCTCACTGAGTATTACTCTGATCATTCGACATCGGTCCTTGTGCTGATGCTAGGCTTGCTCCCCACCATCCTCTGTATTGCTCTATCCTGTACTGTTGCCCATGGTTCTGCCACTGCCACTGCTGCATCTGTACGACAACTCCCTCTTCATCCGTGTTGCTGCTGGTCCTTTCTCCCAGCACTGCATCCCCACTGCACCTCCTCTCATCATGTTGCAGCGTGCTGCCCACTGCTGCATTGTAACTTAGTTACTGAGAAGTAAGTAACTGATCTCCAAATCTGACCTCTCTGTTTGGGCTAGAGACACCCACTGATGCTGAAACTCCCTTTGCTACTGACAAGTGCTGCCTCTCTGACCTCTGCGCTACTGCAACAATTCCCTGCATCTCGCATCGTTGCACACCTCTATGTGCCATCCTGCACTTGTGCAACACTCCCGTGCCTCTCGCACTGTTGCAGCCTGCAGGCCTTCGCTGTCCTAGGACTCCTGCACTGTAGCTCTCTCTGTCGTTCCATCCGCATCCATCTCTACCCGACTCAGCCAGTCCTGATACTCCTCTTCGGGGTTCCCGTAGCAAGGTTTAATCCAAGAGGCTGGGTACTTGCCCCTCATCGCCCGTAGTTTGCCTAACTACAGCTCGATGTCTCCCCACTTCTTCTCAAGTGGTGCATGTGCACTCATGGCACAGTCATTGTCTGTCAAAACTTCCTTCTTTGCCCGTGCTGGCACTGCCTTAGTCTCGGAAGTCTTTTCCTTACTCTTCTTCCTTGGACACTGGGTCGCATAATGACCCAGCTCCCCACAGTGGAAGCACTTGATCTTGGAGAGATCTTTCTTCTTTCGCTTTTCCTTCTTTCCCTTAGATGTTAGGGCAACATCTTCCTCCTTCTGCTTGACTTTGATCCCCTTGCTGCTACTACTCGTCTTCGACTGCTGTCTGATCTCTTCTTGGCGAAGTGCTGCCCACATCTCGTCCCAAGGTGGGAGAGTCCCTCTGCCCAGTATACTCTCGACAAATACCTCCCAGTCTTTTGAGACAGCATTCAGGGTTGTCCTCACCATCAACTCGTGATCCAGTGTCGCTTCTGTAGCAGACAACTGATCTTGGATTTCATTCAGGCCTCCGAGGAAGGTGTTAATCGGTTCTCCCTTTTTCATCTGATATGACCTCAACTAATTCTCAAGTAGCATTCTTCTCTGCATAGCAGTATGCTGGTACAATTTCTTGAGAGCCTTCCACATCTCAAATGTCATTTCCTTCTCGGCTATGTGTGGTACTACATGATCCTTGACCTCGTCAAGGATGATGCTCTTGGCCCTCGCCATTGCCTCCTCGTACTTGTCGTTATCATTGGGGTTGACTGGGATAGCTATGACCTTCAAGGCGAAGTTCTTGACACAATTTCTGTCAAGTACGGATAAGATTCTGGCCTTCTAGACTGCGAAGTTTGATGCTTCATCTAGTCTATCCTGGTCTCTTACTCCATGTAGTGCTATGGTGCTCCTCTACTGCCCTCTTGGAAGTTCTCTGTTCGACTCCTCTGAGTCTCTACTTCCCGTCTAGAAGTTCTCTTCTGGACGCCCTCTGAGTCCTAATTTCCCTCATGGAAATCCTTCTGTCGCTATCGAGATGCCCCCTACTCTGATCGTCTTATGCAACCGCACCACTAATTCGAGTTCCTTGGCTAGAAACCCTTGGTAGCAACTCCTCTTGGCCTTGCTCTATCAGGTACTGTTTTGACGACAGTACCTCACCAACTCCACTTTGCAATATTCCCATAACCTTCAAAACCCCAGCAACCTGAAGGTGAGAGCTCCGAGGCTTTGCGCAATCCCGACACCAACAACCTAGCCTCCTTAGTCAATTGCGTCAGCCTTCCCAGCTATTGCGTGGCACTGCGTGAGGCTCCCTTTGCCTTCCTTAGCCTCTGCACTGCCTCTTCTTGGCTCACCCTTGCTGACACAGGCACTGCTTCACCCTTCCCTTGTTGCTGCTCTGCTAGAAACAACTTCTGTCACCTCGAGACAACTGTTTTCTGCTGTTATTGCTCCGCTCGATTGATGTCCTTAGTCCTCCTGTGATCTACAATCACGCTCTGATACCATGTTGAAGTTTCTAAGTTTACTTAGAAACCCTCCATGCACTTTATCTGATTTAGTCCTACCTACTTGTTATTTTACCTAACAAATTATTTACAATGTAAATACTGAAAATAAACACTAGTGCATGCTCAACATATTACAGATCAACAACTAAAGGAAACTTAAACAATCACACTATATGACATCATTATTTTTGGACCAATGTCCCCAGAAAAACCCAATGTGGGAAAATCGGTGCGACTATCTGAGGGTTTTCTTATTAAGCAATATCAATGTACAATTTGGGTGCCGAAACTGGCCTACCCAACAAAGAATTTCCTTGGCAATAATACCTCTCAGTTTCTGACAAATGTCCTGGCTGAAACCTCGGATAAACCTTCCGACAACTCCTCAGCACCAATCCGCCCCAGAAACCCCAGCGCTAGCCTTTTCTGGACTGCGTCAGCCCCTCTCTACACAGCGCTGGTCCTGCATCACCCTGGATGTGTATGCATCAGCCTTAGGAGGCCCTGCGTCAGCCTTTTGGCCCTCCGCGTCAGCAACGATGGCCTCTCTGAGGCTCTACGCAGCTCCCGGCTGCCTCTGCGTGGCTCTGCGTGAGCCTTGGCTAGCTCCACGTCACTCTCCCCGACTACTATGCTGCTCTCCCGACACTGTCTTTGCCTCTCTATCTCTTTGTACTCAATGCCCCTCAGCTGCAACTCCGATCACTGATTCTATCTCTCTTAGCAAACCCCGCTCTAGAGAATAGAATGACTAATCACTCTGGTGTGTTCTCTAAGTGACCCTCAAGCCTCCTGTTATACTTTGCTCGTTGACATATCAACGACAGAGATTAAGTCCCTAATCAACGACTAAAATTAGATCTTGCTTGATCCATGTCTTTTGGACTATTCTAACATAGTTTTATATTAATCCACATTAATAGTTTAATTTCCCTAAGTTTAGACTTAGGGACTCCATTAAAAATATTAATTATTTTAACATTTCTCAAACTGTTTAGAATTTGCCCAAACCCTTTCTGGGTATTGGAGATATCATGTGCCCCATCTCCACCAAATTTCGTGGCTAGGGCACATCAGATGCTACCACAAATCAATAGTAGCCACTAGTTAGCTCATTGTGCTAGTTCTCTGCCACTTAAGCCAGGGATGTGGTCCCTCACCCATTTGCCATGATCGTATGTTTGAAGGTGGGCCTCCCGAACCTAAAGGTATGCCTTGTCATTTTGAAATTGAGTATTGTAGTTTGCTTATCATGGACACTTATGGGCATGGATTAATGGGGGGATTCAGAAGAAAGAATGGGCTAGGTTTGTGCTTCTATCCCCTAGACCCCTTTTAGGAATTAACCTTGGATTCCAGTCCTGTGGGCTCTCTTTTACTAACCATTTGGTTTCAAGGATAGTATTTCACATGAAGCATTGCCTTTGCTTTGCACCAGTGCTCACTTTACCAATTCTGCATCGACCATTTGAGATCGAGACAGATGCCTCTGACTATGCTATTGGTGCAATTCTTACTCGGCAAGGGCATCCAGTGGCATATCACAGTGTGTTGTCTAGGTTAATCCTCTTTGCGGGCAGAGACGATCCCTCTAGCCCAATGAGTGGGTCTAGCAAACGAAGTGACAATCTACTAGACACTTTCCTAAGTTGCAATTGAAAAGAGAAACGAAGAAGATGACCTACCTTGTTTTGATGCTATCTCGATCACTCGTGTCACAAGCTCTTTCTTGCTGCTCTCAGTGTTTATGTACTTGCACAAGAGATCGAGACACAACAAGGCATGCAAATACAAGTAGCATATTCAAAAGCAACCTACTTAACTGATCAAGGAATGTTAAGCCAAACAATACATGAGCATACACATTTAGGGAAAATGAACCAGCAGTTGTATATTAATAGACAATAAGGGGAAGCATACAACCAAGTCTTGATGTTGATAGGCTCTCCTTGAATGAATATCGAAGTCCAAGCTAGGCTCTCTAAGCACTCCTCCAAAGCCAAATGAATAGCATGTAGGCACAATCTTAGCATAAGGGTGCAAATAGGCATAAACCAATAGACCAACCATTTGGGAATGGGAGAGGATGAACATATAGGCCGGGAAAGGGAGTTAGGACCTCTCCGTAGATAGGATTAGGCCCTCATCTCAAGGAGGTGGCTCATAGGGATAAGACCAAGAGGCCAAGTTGGGAGAATTCAACCTCATCTATGCCAAACAACCTCCAGCTCACCGCTCTGAAAGCTTCTAGATCATGAAGCTTCTCATCGTCTTTGGGAAAATTGCCTTTTTGGGATCATCGCGGGTATACGAGTGAACAGAGCGATGCCATTGTGGATCTAGTATGATGCAACAGACGATCATCGTTGTTTTTAGTCTCATAAGGGCGATGATTCTCAAAGTAGGGTTTTAGAGCTATTTCGTTCAGGGGAAGCTCAAGGCATTTTCCAATCAACCTCTTAGGAAGGATCTGAGCTGCATATATGAATGAGTACACTTCATAATGGTCATGTTTCAGGCACTTCGGGGTATGTCACGGGGAAGTGCAGGAGGTGTGACAAAATACTATGTAACAGATGCCCCCTAATGCATGAAGGCAGAATGGGGAGTGATGGTTGAGATGCTTTACGAGTTTTTGCAAGGACGAGGACAAACACTGTCAAGAGTCTTGCAAATCAAGGATGCATATACGTATACATATCTGATATCAAACATGAATCAACGGTATGGACACAACCATTTGGATAATAAGGACTATATGAAAAGATCCATGGCATGGGCGCAGGCATCCAAATGAGAAGGATCATCTGTGAATCTAAGATCCAAGGTATGGTTGCAGCCATCCGGTATAGAAGGATCATCATAAATATAAAGTCCCACGATATGGTCACAATCATCCAATATAGAAGGATCATCATAAATATAAAGTCCCATGGTATGGTCAAAGCCATTCGTATAGCAAAAACATGTGTACAATCATGAATAACATATAACTCCACGCAACCTGAGTCATATTAGACTAGACTCAGGGTCTTGTGCTCCATCCAGATCCGATCAAAGTACGAATTCTAACATGTGAATGAATGTGTCGAATTCGAACATGCTAGAAAACCACTTGATTATCGACCAATGATGTGGACTGTTAACAGGCACGAGAGAAACCACCAATGATGACAATGGCTCTCAAGGTACAACAATACAATCTGTGAATGTGATAATGAAGCTGAAGTCGAGCACTTGTGGAATCATCCAATTGGAGGCCAATGATGAAAACCTGTTGTCAAATGCGAAGAACTTGCTATTAAGGCATGCAAGCTCCAACGTATTGAAAGGGAGTCTCTAAGTCATCTTCCCGAATAATGAGATGAAGTCGACAGTTGGCCCGTTGAAAGAGGGTCATAATGGTTCCCTCATCATCGACACGAAACAAGGAATAAAGTGGAATAAATGAATAGGATCCAAGGCTATAACAAAGGGTTAGACAATGTATAGGTAATAGACTGCAGATAGGACTTCTCTTGAACATATTGGCGACACGGCTCCTGAGTGTGGCAGCATTTGACTCAACATAGGATTAAGGGTCATAATGACGAAGTGGAATAATAAAATGCGAGGCAAAATGGATTACCCAAACCCGGAAGGACAACCAACTAAGTGAGGATGTCCCAAACCCGACACGAGAAACAAATCAGTGTCATGTTCAAGAGCGACATGTTGCCTATACAAGAGATGTTTCACTTTCACTTTTTCCCCCACTATTTCTAGCCAGTGCCTCTTTATCTTTACACAAGCTTGAAGAGGATACCATATGCTTGTCATATAAGTTCACCTTTTGGATGAATCCATCCTAGTAAGCTTTACAAGTCTTAGGAAGGAGAAACTCGGTCTCATCATGGTGACGAGTCTTTCGTCGTAAATTAACGATTCCGACGTAGGAATAACTCGGTCTCCTTTTCACATTTAGAGAGTGTGAAAAAGAGACGAAAAGGAAAACTCCATCATATCCTTTTCGTAATTTGTCTCTCGAACCCGAAAAGGTAGAAAACAATATCCGAGAGAACCTCTTGACCATGTCGACCAAGGTGTACCTTTTTCGTAAATAGTCAATCTCAACCCAAAAAAGGGGTAAACGTATATTGAGTTGATGTTGATTCATTTGATTTAACGAGTTCGAAATGACAAGTGCTTGGCGATTTTTTCAGTTTTTGAGAGTCCGAAAAGGGCTTAAAGATGACTCTAGGGGGGTTCCTTTTTCGTTTATTTTTAAGGAGTCCGAAAAAAGAGATAAAACAACAACTCGTAAGAATCAGTAAAAAATAATAATTGTCCACCGAGAGCACTTGTAATTGCACAAAGAAATGCACCCATCACTGATATCGAGATATAATAATAAAATATTGACAAAAATGACTTCAAAACTTATAAATAACCAAAAGTAACATTATTTTTTACCATTTTACCATAGTAAGTTTTGAAACTACATTTGTGCCCTAATTTGCTCGATTTTCAAGTGACCATTGTGGGAGATTCAGGGCGCCATTTCACGAACCGTTTGCAGCAGGTAAGAGGTCTGTCCTCTCTCTTGCATTTCATCACATTTTCATGCATTTTTAACAGAATTTTATGTGCTAAAAGGAAGGATTTTAAAATTTTTGAGTGTTGGTGATCATCGTGGGTTTGGTCATTGGATCTGTGTTAATCACTCTCGAGCTCAAATACGTCTGTGATGGCATCACTCTATTTATAAAAAAGGCGCGATGGCCCCGAGGTGGAATTTGTTTGAGAAAAAACCCTTTTTAAAGTAAAATTTCTTGATTTTAATCCATGAAAAGGTTCTAATAGGTGTTAAATGATGTTTTGCAGGAGATCATGGTTCTGTAATGGAAAGAAAGAGGCCATGAGGCCGAATATCATGAAGAAGCTCAGAATCCAGAATGCATCAATGCCTTGAGAGATTGTGGGTTGCTAAAGTACTTCAGGACCACAGGACTGAGGGCTCAGGTGGAATTGCTGCCTTATTTGATCAGTGTTTGGGATGTGGATTGAGAGATCTTTATCATCAAACACCAGGAACTGGAAATAGAAGAATCAAACATCTATTTTATCACGGGATTTTCTCGAAGACGAGAAAGAGTCCTGCTCTTCGGATCTCGCCCAGGTGGTGAGAGTACTCGTGCTCTGATTAGGAGGCATTGCCCAGGTGTAGAGATGACGAGAGGTGGGAAGGTGAAGATCGCCACAATCATCAACAACCGTCCTCTACGAAACATCTTATTCACTGGCACCCTAGCTTGAGTATCTGGGACGTAAGCCCTGCATGAGAGTTCAAAATCCCAATTCCAGTCTGGAGTTGAGTGTTTTACCCCCACCATATTCAATTGGTGTGGAGGCCTCCTGGCGACAATTCGGGTTGCCCCCCAAGACCTGAGGATAGTGAGGTGGAGTCAACTCATGCCTCGAGGAGGGATGGTTTAGCATATGCACTACCCTCCACAGTGCTTTAGTTGGCTGCAATGCCAATTACTTGTGCTGGACGATTATGCATATGCTATCACAAATTTCCGATGGGATCCAGATCTACCTCTGCCACAAGGAGAACAGTGGACTGATGCAGGTAAAGACTTGTTTTTTGGATTTTTTCAGGTCTTATGATTTTTTTGTTTTTGTTTGTAAAAGTGTAAACTGAAACTTGACTTATGATAAATGTGCAGATGTAGGACTCGAAAGACCACCTGGCATGTCGCCAATAGCACGACAGGCTGCTCATCAGATAGTGGGTGCTGACTATGAGGGAGGAGCGAACCCCTTAACCGAGATGGAGCACAACCTAGAAGCAATTACTCGAGGAGTTTTGGAGTATGCTATTATAGACGAGGTGCCATTGTGCTGGCAGAGAGACACACAGTGGGAGTATTCGCAAGACTGCGTCGGCTGTTAGGCCAAGTGATCAAAGCAATCTCGTGCTACCGTGAGCACCATGTACGTTGATAGCCTTTCTAGCTCTTTTACACATTTTGTAGGCTTTGAAAGCCCAGTGTCCCAGAACACTTTATTTTTGAGATTTTGATGTAAAAACTTCGACAGAATCGATCAGTTTTATAAATGACGCAATGGTCGATCAAGAACATAATTGGCTAATGCATCTGTTAATGTATTCAAATTGCGTGGAATGTGTTGATATGTGATAATATCAAAATTTCTTTCTAGTAATCGAACACGTAGATACATACGCAATATTTGTGGATTTCTCACTGAGTAATGATTGCTTAACTGTAACACAACGAGCTGTGAATCTAACTTGACAACTAAATCTTTAATGCCAAGAGCAACTGCTTCTAAGAATAGTTCAATCACTGCATTGTATTCAACAATATTGTTAGTTGTTCGACCGAGGCATATACCTTGTAAGTCAATCAACTTGCCATTAGGGGCAAAGAGTGCCCATGCTGCGGGGGACAATTCCATGTGCTATGGCAAGCACCATCAACAAAACTGAGATAATGACTTGATGACATCTGCAAACTGAGTGGAACACAAGGTAAGCAGAAAAACACATGTTTGCAAAGCAAACAAACACACCAAAAATAAAAAAACTCACACTAATGAATTCACACACTAATGTACATTACATTAATTTCACGCTTAATATTTTTTCAAATACAACCCATTTCGGGGTTGTGACAATGCATTTCCTTCGTAATCAACTAACTCATAGGCGCCTTTCTGCAAAACACGTTTGACAATAAATGGTCCATGCCACATAGGTTCAAACTTTCTAGCGCCTAACTTGTCATTAGCCTGATCATAAAGGAGGACCAAGTCGCCTTCGGAAAAAGTGCGGGAGAAATGGTTTGGTCAAAATGAACTTTGATACATTTCTTTTGGGCTTCGATTACCATCATAGCAATGCGACGAGTCTCGTCAAGCCTCTCAAGGTAGAGTAACCGCTCCTCTTTAGGTGAGGTGTTAGGAAGAAGTTCCATAACTAATTTGAGTGAAGGGATCTCGCATTCAATCGAAAGAGTTGCCTCTAAACCATAAACCAGCTGGAATGGAGTGCATCCAGTAGCCGTCTTAGCGGAAGTTCTGTAAGCCCAGAGCATTGAGAATAGCATCAAATGCCAGTGCTTTTTGTGGTTCCCAATGGTGCGTTGAAGCATAGTAATCAAAACTTTATTAATTGCTTTGACTTGGCCATTGGCCTGTGGATAGTAAGGAGTTGAGCTATCATGATGAAGGTCCAACTAAGCAGTCAGCGTTGCCATCATGTACTGACGAAAATGTGATCCATGGTCAGTTATAATGGCTTGAGGAACACCAAAACATGCTATGACGTGGTTGAAGAGGAACTGAGTAGCAGTAATACCTTCAACATTGTATGTGGGCATCGCCTCGACACATTTAGTGAAATAGTTGACAACAATAATAATATAGCCATGCCCCCCGGCCGAGCGAGGGTTACATGTCATGAAATCTATGCCCCATTTAGCAAATGGGCCAACGATAACTACTGGGTGTAAGGGTGTTGGTGGCGCGCTGCTTGCAATTAAAAATATAGCATTCATGGCATTTCTGAACAACCATAATACAATCCTTAAAGATAGAAGGCTAGAAATAACCAGTGCAGAGGATTTTCTGAGCAGTGGCGTAGCCGGACATGAAACCACCACAGGCGCACCAAAGTGGTAGTTATTCAAAACCCATTTAGCCTCAAGTGTGAGACACATGTGAGGAACAGAGTCCACACCAATTCGGTATAATGTATCAACAAGAATCTGATAGGGTTGAGACTAATGCCCAATGCGGCGTTGGTAGGATCAAGAAAACTCAGATCGGAAGGTCTGGGTTTGAAGAGAAACGATAATATCTTGTTAAATTTAGGTATGTTCTATGCTAAGAGCAATTTATTTCAATTTTCACAGTTAGCTCAATATATTTTCCAAATTAGCAATCACATCAACATTTAGAGTAAACTGCAGATAGAACATAAACATAAATCGCAGAAGACAAGCCAAGACAAGAGGACACAAGATGTGGCGCTAGCCAGGGACAAACCCCAATGTGGGGAAACCCTTGATCAATTCTTCTTATATGTTCTTCAATAGTTCAGTAGAGAGATAGAGAGAGATAGTATGTTTACAATAGAAGTCAACACTTTGACTTATCTAGATAAGAGCATAGATCATCTCTAAGAAGATGATACATGAGATTAGTTGAAGACATGCTGCTTCAACTAATTCTCCAAGGTGACTCCTTCACTTATCGTTGTGCTGCATTTCATCATTATGCTGCATCTCACTTCGCTGCACCCATCATCACTATGTTGCATCTCATCATGCTTCATTAATCATGATTGTACCCATCACTGTACTGCATTATGTGCCATTGTTGCACCATATTGCCATTCTGACCTATGTGTTGGCTGCACCTTGCTTGCTGTTGTCCCTAGCATGTTTGTTGTCCTTAGCATGCTTGTTGTTGCATGCTAGTTGTCCCTTGCATGCTAGCTGTAACATTGCATGCTTGGTGTATTTGTTGCTAAGTACCATACAACTGTCCCAATGTTAATTAGCTGTCCCTTCCATGCTGCTCTCCTTCGGAGATAGATGCTCCAGTTGCTTTGCCAATTCTGGTAGTTCCGGCTGTTCCCGACAGTTCCGGCAGTCCCGGTAGTTCCGACTTTTCCGGCAGTTTCAGCAGTTCCGGCATTTCCGACATTTCCGATTTTTCTAGCTTTTCCAACATTTCTGGCTTTTGTGGCATTTTCGGCTTTTTCGACAATTCTAGCTTTTCCAGCAGTTCCGACAGTTTTGTCTTTTCCGATAGTTCTGACTTTTCTGGCAGTTCCGGCTTTTCTGGCAGTTCTGGCTTTTCCGGCAATTCCATCTTTTCCCGCAGTTTTGGCTATTTTGGCATTTTAGGCTTTTACGGCTTTTACGGCTTTTCTAGCAGTTCCGACTTTTCCGGCTCTTCCGGGTTTTGCCCTTAGGATTAGGGCAGTGTTATCGCTTAGGATCTCTCCTCCTACTAAAACCCAAAGACAAGTAGAGAGGAAGAGATCCCAAGTGTGTTGAAATGACTTGAAGGCCACCTCTATTTATACTAAAACGTTGAGCACAAGTGGGGTTTATTTGGTTGTTGGCCGACCTTGACGAATTGTCCCATAACATAAATAATTTCATATCTCCATGAATACTTATTGGAATCGGATGATCTTTAGATCAATCCTACACCTCTCGAGGAGAGGGATCCAAGAAAAATATTAGCTTCCATTAATAAGATGACCCACATAGAGTTTGGCCCTAGTTGCCAATTTTAACATATCTCCATGCCATGGGTCAAGAGCGCCTATGAGAAACAAAGTTTCATCGGGAGTTTGGTCAGTAAAATCAGTAGGAGCGCTTGCAGATAGAAGGGCACATATTAATTCAATGAAAACAAGTGATTTCTTTGATTTGGCGACAGTAAACTCCAAATCAAACCCCTGTAGGATAACAATCCACTCAGAGTATTTGCCTCCCAGTAATTGGTGAGTCAATATATAGGTCATGGGGTTGCAATCGGAAATCACTGTGGTTTTCCGTAAAATGATATAATGTCAAAATCTTTGGACAACATGGACTGCTGCCAAGGCAAGCTTCTCGACATGGGCATATCGAGTCTCAGTATAGAGAAGATTTCGGCTTAAGTAATAAACCACATGTTCGTTGCCATCGTCGTCATTCTGAATTAACACCATAGCAATGGTAGTATTAGTTGTAGTCAAGTCTAGGAAATAATTGCGTCAGTAATCAGAGGGATGCAGTAAAGGAGCACTGATAAGTGTGTTTTTCAAAGCATTGAAGGATTTTTGGGCAACTTCATCCCAAACGAAAGGGATCCCCTTCTTAAGTAAGCAAGTAAAACCCCTAGTGAGTTCAGCATAATTAGGAACGAATCAACGAAGAAAGTTAGCCTCTCCTTGCAGGCTTTGCAATTGCAGCAATGAGGTGGGGGGCGGGGTAAGTTAACAATGGCCTCAACTTTTAAAAGATCGATTCAGATACCTTCGCGGGACACCACAAAACCAAGAGTCGACCAGATTCAATGCAAAAAACACACTTGTGCAGATTGAGACGGATGTTATAATGTCGACATCGTAGAAAGATGGATCTTAAGTGATCTGGATGGTCACGACACTTAGCAGAATGGACTGGTAAGTCATCAAGGTAAGGCTGACAATGCGTCGAATATCATGAAACGCATAAGACATTGTTCTCTGGAAGGTAGCGCCCACATTTTTTAAACCGAAGGGAAGCTTCTTATAGGAGAAAGTGCCCCATGGACAGATAAAGGTTGTCTTATGTTGATTAGCAGGTGAAATGTTGATCTGGTTGTAGCCAGAAAGACCATCCATAAACAAGAAAATCTCACTCCCATCACACTCGGTGATGATCTAATCGATAAACAGAGTGGGATAATTGTCTTTTGGACATGCGCGATTAATGTCGCGGTAATCAACACAGACACAGATCGTGCCCTGATTTTTGGCAACAGGGACAATGTTGGACACCCAATCTGTCAATGGGATTGGATAGATAAAGCCAGCTTTTAAAAGCTTTTCCACTTCTGCTTTAATAGCAATAGCCTTTCAAGGATGCATGGGGCGAAGCCGTTGGCGAACAGGGTTGGCACCAGGATAAGGTGGTATTTTATGCACCACTATTGTTGGATCAATACCAGGAATTTTCTCGTATGACCATGCAAAGAAATCTCGAAATTCTTTGAAAAGTTGAGTGTAAACCCTGATCTCATCGGGAGAACAGGAAACCCCAATATGAATGTTCTTGACAACTCCAGTTTTAATAGAAATGTCAAGAGGCATAGTAGCAGTAATGTTTCCCATATTACCTTCTGACAAGACTTCATGTACCAGGACATGGGTTTGAAGTGGATGCGTTGGGCAATGAGAAACAAACACTTCAAGACACGAAGGCATCTCACTGAGGCTGGGAAGAAATGAAGAACGATGATGGAGACTGTTCCAAGGAGTTTCATCTAGAGACATAACCTCAACAATACTCTCGTCGGTGGGGAATGTCTCGTTCAAAGGATTTAGAGAATCCCAAGAACCAAGACAAGGAGATGGCACATAAGTATCCCGGTTCATACTAAAAACAGCATGACTTTCTGAAGCGGCCATCGAAGCCAAGACAATTTCTTGATAATTTTTCTCCAATGGACTTAAAGGTATAGAATCGCCAAATGAATCAATTTGATCTGTAGTAGGAATAATCCAAGGATCCATAGAAACCGAGATCATATTGATCGAAGTAAAATTTGGAGGTGGGAGAGCAAAAGTACCCATTAAAGCAGAGTCTTTAAAAAGACCTGCCCCCACACTCTCATAAGGAACCTCGGTATTTCCCACATAAGGGACATTGTCGTTCAATGAACTAGAAGAGAAGAAAGACAGTTGGTCGACGGTGACACTTTTTTCTTCGTGAGGAAAACGAAGCACCCGTAACAAAGAAGAAACCACAAAAACATAGCGTGGGTCCAACTTTGCCCGACAAGAAGGTTGTAGTTGAGATTCGCATCTACAACTTCCACTTCTAGCTCAACGGTCTTTCCTTCCAACGTGATCGGCAAATTTGTGAGAATACTGTATGGACGAGAACCTCTGCCATCAAAGGCCTCCAAAGTGTTCTGGGATTGGTTAGGAGAAGAAGAGCTAATGGCTTTCCAACACAAAACAGACATGATGCAGGTGGAAGCACCCTCATCAATAACAATCCGATGAATTGTCTTTCCTTTAATGAGAACCTATATCAGAAAAGCAATCTGATGAGGAAGATGAGGAACGTGGTTTTCAAGATCAAAGGTAATTAGTCTCGAATTGACAGATCAATAGTGCCTATAGCAGACAACAATGATTTCCATTGCATTGGATAGGTTTGGAGAACCTCCAAAGAAGACTTCGCCAAAGGTGCTTGAGCTAAATCCTCAACAATATTATAATGTTGTGCAGCGCTAGCATTCGGGTTATAAGATGGTTTCCGAAGTACACCTTTGGGAGGTGGTCAGATTATGGACTCGTTGTTAGGGCGCTCAATATGTAGCAGACCAGAACTGGATGGAGTGGAAGTAGAAGGTATATCGGTGACTTGTTTCTCCACTGTCTGTGTATACGGGGTTTGATAGTCCTTTGTTTGAGTAGCAATCGAAATAGGTGATAAAGCTTGCATCATGAAAACTCGGGAACCAAAGGAAGTAGAGGATTGTTATTGGTCTACCAATTGCATCTGCTGAGATGGAAAAGGTTCTTTTAAAACAACCATAGTCCCTTTCAATAAGTGGTTAACTTCAGAACGTCGGGGACAATCCTTGGTGTAATGATCTTCCTCATAGATGAGGTAAGGATATTTCGGCTTTCTCTTAGAAGCATCATCAACAGATGATTTGGGTGGATCCTATTTCGAGGCATTGGCTTTGGCTTTACCTTTACCCTTTTTCTTACCTTTGGAGGCCTTATCTGCTACGATAGACTGAACAACATGTACCTCAGAGGTTTTACCAGGTTTTGATGAATTTGTTGAAGGATTATTGGAACCAGTGTTTGAAACAGATTTCTGCTTCGAGGAAGCCTTCGTGGAAGTCTGAGACACGGAACCAATTACACCATCAACAAGTGGTACATCTGTAGACTTTGATGCTGTCAGATCCAAAGATGGTCTCAGAGCATTAGGCAACATCTCATACAACGTGCCAGATTGTGAATAGACCAAGTCTAGATACTGAGCATAGGCAATAGCTTGTTCTTCAATAACACATCCACCCATAGCTATGTCCTTAGCAATCTTGTTAACGAATGATTTTGTGAACCATTCAGTCAACAACCCATTAGCAATCTCGAACTCGATGAGGCAACACCGACGTCTCCATTCATGGATATGATCGGAAATGTGGGTTGTGGTATCTTGCTTAAGGGATATGACCAAATGAGTGCCAGTATCATACCGAACCAACAATTGGAAGTGGGTCAAGAAGGCCATAGCTAGAGAGTTAAAGTCAGCATAAGTAGCTTGAGGCAACTCGATATACCATTTTGTGGCAGCGCCTGTTAAGGTTCTCTGAAAGAGGTGAAGATGGATAGAATCGTCAACATATGAATTTGAAGAGCACCATAAGTGATACGTCATCACATGGGCTTGCAGGCCCTCTTTAGACTTTCCTTCAAATTTAGGGCAGTCGCTTGGAATTTTAGTTGGAATCGGAGGCCAGTAAGGTGAATGAAAAATAGGATCATTTGTGAGCGGTGTGACTTCAGGCAACTCCAACCTAGCCAAGAAAGGCAATTGTCTGTTGAATGGCATGTAGGGCCTTTGAGGAGGCCCATACTATGGGCTCCAACCTTGTTGGTAAGGTTTTTTTCCCCACAGTGGAGGATTTTGTCCATATGGGACTTGATTTTGCCCCGACTAAGGGTTACCTTGACCATAAGGTGGATTTTGTCCAGCATAGGTTTGATATTGACCTACCATATGCTGCTGATAAGCATTATACGTGGCATATGGATTGTAAGGTTGTTGAACTTGTTGACCTTGAACCTGAAGGGATTGACCCTGCTGTTGAGGGGTTGACGTTGGGCTTGCAAGGGCTGACCCTGTTGATATGCATATGAAGCTTACAACTGCAAAGGTTGACCTTGTTGCTGCAAAGGCTGACTTTGCTGCTGTAAAGGTTGACCTTGCTATTGCAAAGGTTGGCCTTGCGAGTACAAAGGTTGAGTAGACTACTGAACAAACTGAGTTTGCTGCTACAAAGGTTGCTGAGACTGCGGCAAAGGTTGCCCTGTTGCTGTAATAGTTGCCCTTGTTGTTGCAATGTTTGCCTTTGCTGCTGCAATGGTTGCCCTTGCTACTGCGAAAGTTGAACTTGCTGCTACAAGGGTTGTTGGACAGTTCCTTGGGATATACCCTTTGGGTATTGGTAATTTCTGAATTGAATCCAATCATATCCACCAGGAATATCAGATTGACTAGGCGGGACATAAGCTCCTGCTTGAGGAATGTAAGACGGATTGACCAAGGCTTGCGAACCATATGGGACATAAGCCCGTTGGAGTGGAAATTAAGCCATATAAGGTTGTTGACACTCGATGTTACCTGACCCTAATGGACCAATAGGGTTAGGAATACCACCAGAGTAAAGTTGATTAACTCCAACCATGTGAGTTTGTAATCCACTCACATTGGTTTCACCTGACATGAGGAATATTCAGATTCCCCCCCCCCAGGCGGTGGCACATTTTGTCCACTTGATAGAGGGATGGAAGAACTAACGGAAACCTGACCTGAAACAGTTGGTTGTATCGGAAGGGTTGGTTGAAACAACGGTACAGGCTGTGATGGAATCGTAGGTTGAACAGGAACTGTCGTGACAGCAGTTTGTGCTGAAGTTTGAGAGGTCGCGTTTGAAATGAATGCACCAGATGTAGGCATAGCATTTGAAGACCAAACGGGATTTTGATACAAAGACGAAGCACTAGGAGTACTTGAAACTAATTGAGCTAAGGTTGTATAATCAAGTGGAAGAATGGATCCACTAGTTTTAGGAGAAGTGAGAGATGGGACTCTTCCTGTAAAAGGAAAGCCTTTTGGAGGAAATTCATACCCTTGTTCATCATCGACATGAGTGTTGATTTGGGGTAGCACCGGATGTGCTCTAGCCATAAAATTTGGTGGAGAGGCTAAGACACGTGTGATCTCCAATACCTAGAAAGGGTTTGGGCAGAGTCTAAACAGTTTGAGAGATATTAAAATAATTAATATTTTTAATGTAATCCCTAAGCCTAAACTTAGGAAAAATAAAATATTAATGTGAATTAATATGAAACTATGTTAGAATGGTCCAAAAGTCATGGATCAAGCGAGATCTAATCTTAGCCATTGATTAGGGACTTAATCTCAGCTGTTGATTTGTCATTGTGAAAAGTATAAGAGGAGGCTTGAGGGTCACTTGGAGAACACACTGAGGGAGACCAGTCAGTTCAATTTTTGGAGAGGCATTAGCTGAGAAATTGAACCAGCGGTCTAGTGAGTAGTCATGAGGCAGCAAGTACGGAACAAAGAGACGGGAGATCAGCGTAGAGGCAGAAGTGGTAGACGCAGAGCCAGAGGGAGCCACGCAGAGGAAGCAGAGACTGCGCAGAGCCAATAGGGCTTGTGTCATCCACACGGAGGCTGCAAGAGTGACGCAAAAGGCCAAAGAGGCCACACAAAGTCTCAACAAGCTAACGTAGAGGGTTTCAGGCCACGCAGAGGTCAACAGGGTTGACGCTGGGCTCAGAAGAAGTGTTGAAGCATTTATCTATCTATATGTAAGCCAGTTTAGCACCCTGTTGTATTAGAAAATTGCTAAATAATAAAATCCTCCCTTGTTGCACCAGTTTTCCCACATTGGGTTTTTCCGGGGACATTAGTCCAAAATATCCGTGTCAATGTGTTGATTCTTGTGCATATAATTGTTTCTGTATTACGATGTGATATCTGCAGCAGTATTTATTTTAATGTTTATTGAAGTGATTTCATGAATAACTTACGGTGGAATAAGTAGGAAAAGTAAATCAGTTGCTACAGTGATAGAATTTTTCACATGGTATCAGACCAAGTAATCAAAGACAGGAAGGGAAAATTAGTTATGGGTCGAGACCACAACGCAGAGGCATCCACCTCAGGGGACTCACGTAGATTTTTAGAAGATTGCACAAGAGTAAGAGATTTCGATTTTTCTATGTTGGCTTCCAGGCTGGAAGAAGAATTGGCGTGCATGACTAGTGCTGCATCATCAGAAGTATGGTATATAGATAGTGGAGCCTCGTGGCATATGACGAGAATCAGGGAGTGTTTCTCAGAATATCGAGAAGAAAAGATGAACTTTCATATCATGATGGGGAACAAGGCAAAGTGTACTCCAGTAGGGAAGGGTACCATAATTTTTCAAACAAAATCGGGAGAGCGGTTCCATGCCACAAATGTACTGCATGTACTAGGATTGGGGATGAAATTACTTTTCGTGTCAAAACTACAAGGCAAGGGCTATGACGTCTACTTCATCAAGGAAAAGGTATATGTCAAACACCCGAGCTGGAAAAAGAAAGTGCAGATCAAGATCAAAAGTAATCGGTTGTATAGATTACAACTAGAATCACCAATGGCACTAATAGGCAGTCATCGGGACAAGGACTTGTACGAACTATGGCACAGAAGGATGGGTCACTTGCACCATGGAGCTCTGAGAATTCTCAGGAGCACTGTAACAGGAGTTCTGGATTTGATATGGAATGAGATGATGTATGCAGGGGATGTGCTCTAGGAAAGTGTGCCAAGGCGGCATTTCCTAGGAGCAAACGCAGGGCCAAGAGTGTACTAGGACCGATACACTCAGATATCTGCGGACCTATGTCCCTCAAAGCTCTTAGTGGTGTCGAGTATTTCCTTACCTTCATTGATGAGCACTCGAGGAAAGCTTGGATTTATTTTCTGAAAACCAACGATGAGGTTTTCTGTTGATTCAACGAGTTCAAGGGTTTGGTGGAGAATCTGACTGGGAAGAAAATAAAAGTTTTGCACTCAAATAATGGTGGAGAGTATGTCGATAAGGACTTTACTGATTATTGCACTATGGAGGGCATCAGAAGAGAGTGGACAATTCCCTACAATTTGGAGTAAAATGGGGTAGCAGAAAGAAAGAACAAGACTATTGTAGAAGCAGCTAGGGCCATGTTGTATGATCAGGATATGCCAAAATTCCTGCAGGCTGAAGCATGCAACACAACTATCTATGTTCAGAACAGGACTCCTCATCGGGCATTGGGCAAGATTACTCCAGAGAAAGTCTTCATTGGGAAGATGCCTGAAGTCAGTGATTTCAAGATATTTGGGAGTTTAGCATATTGCCGCATACCCGAAGAAAAGAGGATGAAGGTGGATCAGACTGTGGAAAAGGGATATCTGGTGGGATATACTGAGAACGCTAAGGCATACAAACTCTATCTTGCAGGGAGCAGGAAGGTAGTAGTACGACGAGATGTAAATTTCATGGAGGACAAAGCTTTCAGAAGATCTCGCGAAATGCATTCCAAGGAGCAGTCGAAAGAGGATCCATTTGTCATGCCTCTTCAACCAACAGAGGTGAACAATTCTTCCTCAGGTCAAGAAGATTCTCAAGATGATGAGGAGTGAACAAAAGCACCTGCTGGCAGAGGAAGAACTAGCAGGGAACCTCGTCAGATTCTGCGTGATGCAGAGAACTTCATCGGTGAGCCAAGGAACAGTAAGAGGGAGTGAAAACAACCAGATAGATATCAAGGGTTAGTAGCTCAAGATGGAGAACCTGCCAGTTTCAAGGAGGCAACTCAGCATCAGGTCTGGCTAGATGCAATGGTAGAGGAGTATAACTCTATAATGCTAAACGATGTCTAGGAGGTGGTCAAGGCCTCAAGACAGATCTGTGGTAGGTTCGAGATGGATCTACAAAATCAAATATGCTGCGGACGACAGTGTTGAGAAATACAAGGCTAGGTTTGTGGCTAAGGGGTATGCTCAAAAGGAAGGGATTGACTATGAGGAAACCTTCACCCTAGTAGCTAGGTATACATCTATTAGGACTGTGATATCTCTTGTAGCCCAGATGGGATGGGAGATCCATCAGATGGATGTCAAGATGACATTTCTGAATGGGGTAATAGAAGAAGAAATATACATTGAACAACCAGAGGGCTTTGAAACTCATGAGAATAAGTCTCATGTATGCAAATTGAAGAATGCCTTGTATGAGCTGAAGCAGGCACCGAGAGCATGGTATGGTGGAATAGATGGCTACTTGCAAAAGATGGGGTTTGTCAAGAGTGACGCGGATCCAAATCTCTACTATCTGGTCATAGAGAACGAGCCTTTTATCTTAGTATTATATGTGGATGATCTTTTTCTGACAGGATCATCCAGACTCATTGAGGACTGCAAGAAGAATCTAGCCACAAAGTTCGATATGAAGGATCTAGGACGAATGCACTAGTTTCTAGGGTTGGAAGTTTGGCAGCACAAAGGAGAAATCTTCCTTGGCAAGGGAGGTATGCTACAGAAATCATGAAAAGATTCGGGATGGGAGACTGTAGACCTATGGCTACGCCAATGATCACCAACTGGAAGAAGATTGATGTATCTGAAGACAAGGATGTAGATCCCATCCTATAACGGCAACTCATAGGGTCCCTGATGTATCTGGTCAACACCAGGCCAGATATTTGCTATGTTGTCAACACCCTTGGTCAGTTCATGGTGGAACCAAAGAGGGCACACTAGGCAGCAACCAAACACGTTCTTAGGTATTTACAAGGAACAATTGATTATGGGCTCTTTCATACCAAGGGGAAGGATATCAGGTTGAGTGGATTTACTGATGTAGATTGGGCAGGAAGTTCAGTGGATTGGAAAAGAATCTCTAGGTACTGTTTCAACATTGGATTAGGAATGACCTCCTGGTGCAGTAGGAAACAGAAGTCTGTGGCTCTAAGCTCATCTGAGGCAAAATATATGGTAGCAAGCATAGCTTCGTGTGAGGCCATATGGCTTAGAAAACAGTTGATGAACCTATTCAGAAGAAATATGGAGGCGACCAAGATCATGTGCGATAATCAAAGTTGCATCAAACTCTCTGAGAATCTAGTGTTTCATGATAAGTCGAAGCATATTGATATCTGGTGTCACTTTGTCAGAAACTGTGTCCAACAAGGAGTTGTACAATTGAGCTACACTCCTACAAGAGAATAGGTGGCAGATATCCTCACAAAGGCCCTTGGAAAGTCAAAGTTTGACTACTTTAGGGAAAAGATGGGGATGGTAAAGAACCCCTTTCAGAAATATAAGTGAGTGTGTTAGCAACACGAATAAAGAGGGAGTTGCAGTGCAGATGCAGTGTTGGGAGAAAGGACCAGTAGTAGCACAGATGCAGAGGGAGTTGTCGTATAGATGCAGCAGTGGCAGAGCCATGGGCAGCAGTACAGGATACAACAGTACAGAGGATGTTGGGCAGGAAGGCTTAGCATTAGCACAAGAACCGATGTTAGATGATCAGGGTGATGCTCAGTGAGGAGTAAGAGCACAATCCTCGCTAAGAGGGAGTGTTGATTTGGGGTAGCATCAGGTGTGCTCTAGCCACAGAACTTGGTGGAGCGGCTAAGACACATGTGATCTTCAATACACAAAAAGGTTTTGGGCAAAGTATAAACAGTTTGGGAGATATTAAAATAATTAATATTTTTAATGTAATCCCTAAGTCTAAACTTAATGAAAATAAAATATTAATGTGAATTAATTTGAAACTGTGTTAGAATGGTCCAAAAGTCATGGATCAAGCCAGATCTAATCTTAGTCGTTGATTAGGGACTTAATCTCGACCGTTGATTTGTCAATGAGAAAAGTATAAGAGGAGGCTTGAGGGTCACTTGGAGAACACAATGAGGGAGACCAGTCAGTTCAATTTCTGGAGTGGGGTTAGTTGAGAAATTGAACCAGCGGTCTGGTGAGCAGTCAGGAAGCAGCAAGTACGGAACAGAGAGATGGGAGATCAGCACAGAGGTAGAAGAGGCAAACGGAGGGCCAGAGGGAGCCACACAAAGGCAACAGAGACTGTGCAGAGCCAACAGGGCCTGCGTCATCCACGCAGAGGCTGCAGGAGTGACGTAGAAGGCCAAAGAGGCCGTGCAGAGTCTCAACAGGCTGACGCAGAGGGTTTCAGGCCATGCAGAGGTCAGCAGGGTTGTCGTTGGGATCAAAAGAAGTGCTGAAGAATTTGTCTACCTGTGGGTAAGCCAGTTTGACACCTATTGTACTAGAAAATTACTGAATAATAAAATCCTACCTTGCTGCACCAGTTTTCCCACATTGGATTTTTCCGGGGACATTAGTCTAAAATATCTGTGTCAATGTGTTGATTTTTGTGCATATGTTTGTTTTTGTATTACGGTGTGATATCTGCAGCAATATTTATTTTAATGTTTATTGAAGTGATTTCATGAATAACTTATGGTGGAATAATTAGGAAAAGTAAATCAATTGCTGCAGTGATAGAGTTTTCACAGTGAGGAGTATGAGTAGCGGAAACTTCCAAATGACCCAGAGAAGAGGTTAGGATTTCACCCTCTGACTCCATAGATGGAAACAATTGGTGATGAGGAATCTAAGATGTGCGAGGAGATAACTCCAAAGGAATACTAGGACGATCATAAGGACTGTAAGGATGTTGAGGAGATATCACAACAGAATCGAATAACAGATTCGGTCAATGAATAACAAGCCTCTGTGGACTCTCAAGGGTTTGAATAGGATTGTCTAGGGTCTCAGGATCAGATTCTTGAGGTGACCAGGAATCCGATGGAGGTGGACGAGAAAACAGGGGTTGAATACTTGGAATAATCCCAAGTTCAAAACCTTGATTTTCAAGTGATTGAGGAAGCTCCAGATGAATTCCTTGGGAGGACCCTTCAGTGTCAGACAATGAAGGGGAACTGTGAGATGAACTCAATGGTTCAACCACGATGACTTCCTCTCAAGAGTAGAAAATGAAGGAGATTCATTGAGGACTTATTAACAATCTTGAAATTCATAGGGAATTACTCAATATTGGTCCAAGAAGTAACTACTTGGGTTTGACATGTTTATTGTGGGTAGTTATTTTTAGAAACAAAAACTTTGCCTTTTCATCTTTTAAGAGTCGAGAAAAGGACTAAAAGGTGACTCTAGTCGCTTTCGTTGGTTTAGCGAGCTTGAAAGGACAAGTGCTCAATGATCTTTTCAAATTTAAAGAGTTAGAAAAGAACGAAATAACCACTTAGGGAACTCTAGCAAAAGGAGTACCAAGTAACCGTGAACTACAATATACACCTCAGCAAATAAATTTACCAAGGAGTTGACGTACGTGTAGGCAATCTCCCCAAATGCTGTGTTCAGTATATCTCGTTGATAGGGCAGCAGACTCGGCTTCCTATGGATAAAGGTTTGCAACCTATAAGGGCCTCACTTTATATACTCGATAGTACGGGAGCACAAGTTAGTGCTAGCGCTGTCTAATGCAAAAGGGAATGACAACTGCTAAGTTTTATAGACATTAGAACATGTCTCTAGCACTAAGTATGAACATTAATGTTTCAAATGCTCCTTAGATTAATTGATATATTTTAAAGTTGATCTTGAAATTATGTTTTGATTTCAAGGCCTTAACAATGTTACCTGTTCTGTTCCTAAAATGCAACTAAATGATGAAATTGAAATCCTTTCATTCAATGAAAACTACCTATTTAGGGAAGAGAAACACCCAAATCATGCATCAAACAAGCAAAAATGCATCAATGACAATTTTCTAATGCTAAATGCAAAACATGAAATCTAACCTTTCATATCATTAGCAAATGCAATGCTAAAACAAAACCTCAAAGCTAACTACCTTAAGATATAATGATGATTTCTTTTTCACTTTACTGCAATCAATGTAATCTAGTGCAAAAAGTAAAAGAGAATGCAAACAACTTCAATAATCATGAAAATCTCGTTCACATTAATGATTTTGAATGCAACACATGCTTTCAAAAACTACTTAAAAGATAAACACATTTGCTTTCATTTTTCAAAACACAAAATTCAAAGAAAATATTTCCTTTTAGTTCAATCGAAACAAACAATTTGTCAAGCAACTAAAGTGACTTTCAAAGCATCTACTCAATTTGACACTAATGAAAACAACTTAATACCCAAGAACCAAAAGTGATTTGCAAAATACGTCCAAACAGAAAAAGACTCTTTTAACAAAGGTAATCGATCTCTGAAGAAAAGGCCAATGAGTAAATGAAGGATGACCTAGAAGACCTAAAACCCTAGAAGGCAGATCAAGCTCCAAACACACTTAAAACCAAATTAAGAGGCAACTGTAATCAGACAAACATGTTAAGCAAGACAAGGACACTAAAATCACACTAGTAAGCCACTGACAGAAGGCAAAAAACTGAAAACAAGAAGACAAACCCTAATTTTCTTTAACCTCTGTTATCATCACACCAGTTAAAAGAAAAGCAACGATCATTGCTATTGTAATCAACATATCTGCGATGTCATCACGACTATGAGGGCCAAAACCGCGATGGTCGAGAAAGATAAAGAAAAAACAAAAAATCTTCAAGAGCAGCACAAATAAAGAACCTTCAAGCAATTACCAGGAAGTGAATTTAGTTACAGACAAGCAAACAAGTCTGGGATTGGATGTGTTGACCGCTGCATGTCAACTACCCATAGCAGTACACCCCCTTTTTTTGCAAAAAAGGGGCAGCGCTTGATCGAGATGTTCGTGCCATTCAGCAGTCATCGTTATTCTCTTGATCTTATTAAAGTTGTAAACCCAGTCTGCATTTTGATGTAAATAATCTTAGCAGAGCGGTGTCATGTATGTAAATTGCCTAGGTGGACCTAACTTTCTAATGATAATCTATGTCCCGGAAGGTTTTTCGTCTCACCGATCTACGATCGGCAGAGTTTTCCTTCAACCTGACCCCAAAGTCGGGATGCATTTTGTTATTAGAACTTTAGGAGAATCCTAGTGTGTTAACCTGCTAGATTATAGTTGTGTCGCAGAACTGGGTGGTTTATGAGGGTCTATGTTAAAATGGGTTTGTCCCCTTAAGATGTAAATTGTAAAAGTCATGATGTAATGTGTCTTGAGGGTTGAAAATGTTAATCCCCTCATGCGTCTTAGGTCCTAGGTCTTAGGGGAATTTTTTTTCAAAGGCTATGTTTGATGATCCATGATAAAAACAATAAAAAAATAATAATTAAAATAAAAAATATAAAAATATAAAAAAAATAAAAAACTAAAATGTAAAAAATAATAAAAAATTTAAAAATAAAAAATCTAAAAAAAAAATAAATAATAATATTTTATTTCGACGGATGAGATTAAGAGATGTCTTGATCCTCATCGACGGTCGAGATCGTTTTGTCATGGATCACTCAAACTAGCCGTTGGGATTTTTTTCCTTTAAGTAGGGTGCTATGGGTCATTTGAGATCAGGAAGTTGATCTGTGAGTCTAAGATTGAAGAAGCTCTCTTGTAAATCTGTTTCTGGGTCTATCATTCGGTTTATCTTTCTAATTTGCATGAGAGATTTTCTGAAGTTCTTCACAGTGAAAATCTGAAATCATTATTTCTTTAAATATTTTATGTGCTTATTGATGAATCTGGCTGTTAAGTGGCCAAATCTGTAAATTAAATTAGCTGTTCTAGGGTTTCACGGTTTTGTTTTATACAGCTTTCATTAGAGTTTTCAGTTTTCTTATATCTACAGACAGCTCATCGGTCTAAAACAGTGGCGTGAGTATACACGGGCCAGGTATTTCATGAACGAGGTAATGTTTTAAGTGTCCAAGAGTATGGGCGTCGGGTAAATATCACGCAGCTCTGATTTGTTTCAACGTTCTGGGTAAACATTTGATAACTCTTTCTGATCAGCGTACATAGCCTTCTCTGCCTGCTCCTCATCCGCAGTGCTCATTTCTTGTCATCGAGCCTGCAATAAATCTCCAGCCCGCACTGCTCGCGTTCATTCCTCAAAGCTGCATTCTCTACGTCCTTTGCTCTAGGTGCATGCGTAACCATTTCCGCCGCCATCGAACTTCCATATCCGCGGAACCCTGTCAAACACACTACCATAAATCGATTTTTTTTGAAAACGTCGTGGGTATCAGGTGGACGTCAGGTAAGAGTCTCCGCTGCCTCATTCTAATCACTTGCACACAAAAAAAAAAAAATCAAACGCATCCATCTGCCTGCCGTCGAACCTCATAGCTTGGACCTGCAAAACGATTTCGATTTTTGGAAATTCGTAGATATCAACACAGGTGAATCAATTGCTGAATGTGTGAGTTTCATCGCACTAGAGCGGGTTTAGGTTCAATCGATTTCATTCTGATCAGATTACAATACGCGTCGAATTTGTTAGCGTAGGTGGTTCAGGTTTAAAATCGTTTTTTTTGGGTCACGTTTCAAATTGTTTTAGTTTAATGCGTATATGTTTAGGTTTAGTTTGTAGTTAAGTTTTCATCTGTTTTGATTACATTTTAGTTTTTATTTTAATATTTGTTATGTATATAGTTTAGGTTTAAATATTCTTTTTTTTTTATGAAAATCAAAAAATCCGTAAAGGTTCTTTTAGGTTTTTTTTATTTAGGGGTTTAGATTTAGATTTAATTTTTTTTTTTTAGTCTTTTCTTTTTAGTTAGTTTAATTTAGATTTCTTTTTTATTTTCATTTTGTTTAAAAAATAAAAAAATAAAAAATTGAAAAAATACAAAAAAATATAAAAAAAAATCATAAAGAAATATAAAAATAAAATTTATTTTTTTTAGATTTTAGACTTTAGTCATAGTTCTAAATTTTGTTATAAAAATAAAATTTCTAGTTTTTTTCATTAAAAAAAAATGTTGAAAAAATATAAAAATTTTGTGGAAAATTATTTTTGCCAGAATCAGTTGTTTTCAATGATTATCTTTCATGCTGAGATCTAAAATTTTCAAGTCGAGACACGAAATTGATATCTGGTTAATAATTTACGATTCTCGTGGTGGTTTTAAGCATTTATCTTTTCGAAGTTTTTCAGTTGTTGGATATCGTTTTGGTCATGTGATTTAGCTGATGACAAATGATTGCTGGTCACGGTTTATTTTTCTATATCATTTAACAAGTAATCATTTTAATAACAATCTCTCAAGGCACTGGTTTGCTAACTAATCAAATCATTTTAGTGCTTATCTTAATCGTGTCTCGTGCCTCCCAACCAACTGTTTGCCAGTTGGTCTTCATTATCTCATAGGGTCTACCCCCCTTTTCCGCGGGAGACAGGCTTAAACGGAGGGATCGGGGATCAGAGTGACAACCCCCGGTCTGAGCGTTGTCGTGTCAATCCGTGCGACAACAGGATGATTGGTCAAATTGATCACAAAAACAAGGTGAAATATTGGATGGAAAGGATCATAGTCTCCCTAGCGGAGTCGCCATTTTGTTGTTTAGGTTAATCCTTTATGTGGACAGAGACAATCTCTCTAGCCCAATGAGTGGGTCTAGCAACTGAAGTGACAATCTACTAGACACTTTCCTAAGTTGCAATTGAAAAGAGAAACGAAAAAGATGACCTACCTCGTTCTGATGCTATCTCGATCTCCTTTGTTGAAGACCTTGAATCACTCGCATCACGGGCTCATTCCTGCTGCGCTCAACATTTATGCACTTGCACAAGAAATCAAGACACAACAAATAATGTGCAAATACAAATAACGTATTCAAAAGCAACCTACTTAACTGATCAAGGAATGTTAAGCCAAACGATACATGAGCATACACATTTAGGGAAAATGAACCAACAATTGTATATTAATAGAAAATAAGGAGAAGCATACAACCAAGCCTTGATGTTGATAGGCTCTCCTTGAATGAATATCCAAGTCCAAGCTAGGCTCTCCAAGCACTCCTCCAAGGAAAATGAATAGCATATATGCAAAATCTTAGCATAAGGGTGCAAATAGGCATAGACCAATAGACCAACCATTTGCGAATGGGAGAGAATGATTATATAGGTTGGGAAAGGGAGTTAGGACCTCTCCAAAGATAGGATTAGGCCCTCATCTCAAGGAGGTAGCTCATAGGGATAAGACCAAGAGGCCAAGTTGGGAGAATTCAACCTCATCTATGCGAAACAACCTCCAGCTCGCTGCTCTGGAAGCTTCTAGATCACAAAGCTTCTCATCCTCTTTGGGAAAATTGCCTTTTTGGGATCATTGTGGGTATACAAGTGAATAGAGTGATGCCATCGTGGGTCAAGTATGATGCAACAGGTGATCATTGTTGCTTTTAGTTTCATAAGGGTGATGATTCTCAAATTAGGGTTTTAGAGCTATTTCCTTCAGGGCAAGGCATTTTCCAATCAACGTCTCAGGAAGGATCTGAGCTACATATATGAATGAGTACACTGCATAATGGTCATGTTTCGGGCACTTCGAGGTATGTCACAGGGAAGTGCATAGGTGTGACAAAATATTGTGTAACACAATGAGACACTTTTAAACATAGTCCGAAAGTATACCACCTATGATAAAGAGATGTATTCCATTGTGCAGGCCTTCCGGAAAAGGAAGCATTACACAATGGGGAAGGAAACGGTCATCCACATAGACCACTGACCCCTACAGTTCATATAGGCACAAGGGAAGTTGCAAAACAATCGCCATAAAAAATGGTCCACATACCTGCAACAATTCCATTTAAACATTAAGTACAAGAAGGGTAGCACCAACAATGTTGCAGATTTCCTCAGCTGCCCGCTAGTCATGGTGTTGACCAATGTGCTCGACTCTTGTGGGCGCGAGACTTTGGGGTGGCTGCATCTTTACAAGAGCGATCCAAAATATGGCAATACATACTAGATGCTCCTGGAAGACAAGCAAGTTCCAAATTTTCACCTCCAGGATGCACTGTTATGCCACTTGGGACACCTTTGTGTTCCTTCAAGTGAGCGTGCCAAGATGATTTGGGAGGCACACTACAATCTAGTCGCTGGACATTTCGAGGTAGAGAAAACAGTGGTAGTGCCGCAAAAATATTTTAAGTGGTCGAACCTTCAAAAGGATGTTGGGAAGTACATCAGATCTTGCACTGCCTGCACCATTGCCAAACCGACCATCAATAAACAATGCCTATATACTCCTTTGCCTACTCCTAGTCGACCTTGGGAATCCATCTCCATGGATTACATGTCGGGCCTTCCTTCTACTATTCATGGCAACAACTGTGATTTCGTGGTCGTTGACAGATTCTCTAAGATGGCCATTATGGTGGCTTGCAAGAAGAGTATCACAACATAAGCCACTTCTAAGCTCTTTTTTGAACGAGTGTGGGTACACTTTGGGATCCCATAGTCCATTATCTCAAATCGAGACAGCAGGTTCCTAAGTACATTTCGGTCAAGTCTCTGGTCGATGTTAGATACCAAGCTCACTGAGTCCATGACTTTCCACCCCCAAATTGATGGCCAAATAAAGGTCATCAACAGGATGATCGTACACATTCTGTGCATGTACAACTCATAGCATTCACACACATTGGATGAAAGCCTCCCCTATGTCCAACACAACTACGACAAAGCTCTCTACAACCCAATTGGCTATAACCCCTTTTAGGTGGGGTTGGGATTCCAATCACTATGTTTCATTGATGTCGCCATACCATTTGTAGCTACTCAAGTAGATTCGGCTCATGTCCAGTCCAAAGCTGACAGGGCTAACAATTTCATTCAACACATTCAGCACATCCGCTAGTAGGTCCATGACATATTGAACAGAGCCAATGCTAAGTCCAAGTAGTGACATGATGAGCATCGGGTGCCACACAAGTTCTAGGTGGGAGACAAAGTTTGGCTACATTTGCAGAAGGAGCACTTCGCTGGGCCCCACCGCAAGCTTCTCCTGTTCCGATATGGGCCATACACCATCACCAAGCTTGTAGGGGACAATGCCTTCGAGCTTAGCATTCCACCATTCCTTGGCCTACACCCAGTATTCACTGTGGGCTAGTTGCGGCCATACATTCCCCCATTGTTGGACACATCAGACATTGTTGAGCAGCTGACACCAACAAAGTTCAACCCAAGTTGCATTGAGCAGGCCATCACTGAGAGGATCATGGATACACAGATCAAGAACACTCACCAACAGAAGATCTAACTGTATCAAATTGTCAAAGCTAGCCAACTCCTGCATTAAGGCAAGTGGTTCACTAAGGGACCAAGTTTTGCAGAAGTTTCCCCATCTCATGGAGGCACTCAACGCAATGGGGACCATTACTTCCTAAGGGGGGAGGAGTGATCCAGGTGGATATTGGTGGCCACTTGACTTGGACCCCCACCATTGTACCATTATTTCTTTTGGTTTCCTTAATTGTAGCACAAGTTACTATTTTTGGTAATTTTTCGGGTCCTAAACTTTTGGTGCTATTTGGAGGCTCTAAACAACGCTTTTTTGGAAAACAGGCAAATGTGAATATTCAATTAATGTTTGCAGTCGAAAGTTGTAGTTCTCTAATAGATCTTTCTAACAAGGTATCATGCGCGTCAAATGGATATCTTATGTCAAAGTTACGACCCCGGGAAGTTGATCTACCAATTCACCCCAACGGGGCCCACAATTTTAGCGCTTCATCTTCTAAGGTTAGGATTTTGGATGTTTAGGGTTTTCCATTATTTCTCAATAATAAATAGGCCCTCAAGCCTCATTGTAACACAATTCAGAAGCATATAGCTACTACATCTCTTCTCAAAGATAAGTTACCATCGCCCAAGCTAGTTTATTTCCATTCTATATGTAAGCATATTTCAGTCCTTTGATATCAATGAAAATAAGTGTTATTTTTGTTGCATCTCTATATTTATGGTTATATCTGTATTTTGTTGTGTTTCTATTCAAGTCCGAATCAATAACATCCAAACTCATCCTCCGAAAGGGATAGCCAAAATTTCACAAGAGCAGATAACCCAATCCAAGTGATGATGATCAAAATGAATCATCTCACTTCTATTTATAGACTCTAATGTATTCAATTTAGCTAAATTGGCCTAATTGAGCCCCTAAAATAAAATAATGTGCATAATAACAATACTTTTGGTGACAAGCCCACCAAATAGCCCCATAATAAGAATAATTAGCCTCTCAAGAGGGCAAAATGATCAATATAGTGAGTCGTTGGGCTTCTGAGAAGGCCTAATGAATCCAAGGGGTGCCATGATGTGAAAATGGACTCCAAACATAGTGGACAAGGGGTTGGTCGCTTTTTTTCCAAGCAAGAACTTGTAGTGCTCTCAAGTGGGTGTGGGGGCATAAAGGACATCCTCATGTGTCTCCAAATGGATTGAAGATTCCTGTAAAATATTTGAAAGGGAGAGAATAATGACATAAGCCCTCCCTCTGCGACAGGAGAGATTCTCTGGACCCTAGAATGTCTACAGACTGTGTGGGGCAAGTGTGGAGTTGACTGGGCATGGTGAACTAGGTGCATCATCCTCATCCAAAAGTTGGAATACGAGTAATCCATGAGCACTGCTGAGGATCCATGAAGTAATCTCTGCTATGTTGGAGGCTCAGGGCTCTCGATGCTCACCCTAAAAGTGCCAATGTGGCCCTCTGGAGGGCTAGGACCCCACATAGGGACACCAAGCCCCAAATGGAGATCCACCTATAATCCTGCATAAGATCCAATGTGTCCCCTTTTCCCTCCAATACAATAAGTCATTAGAATAATCAAGTATTAAAGCTTACAAGTCATGGGATCAATGAGGCACTTCATGGTGGCATGCCCTTCTATAGTGGGCTTTGGCATGTACAAGTGTCTCCAAGCTCAATAGTGGGGTTAACCAAGGACCCTATTAGGTGGTTTCAATCTCTAAAGGGGGTGACATTTCCATGGTACATCCCTCAAATGCTAGGTGGCAATGATCTAATAATGGAGCGGAGTGGGGATCAGGAGAAATCATCCAAACCACATGTCATGGTTCATGTGTAGCTACAATAAGGGGAATTCCATAGTTGGGTATATGAGTGTAGGAGGGAGCAAATCGTGGTACATGAGTTACCCCGACCTTTATTTTTAACCCTTCTTCATATTCCTTTTCCCTTTGATTGATTTTTCTTCATAACTGCTCGGGGCTCCAGGGGATGAAGAACATGATGTGTAATATGTAGCAGTGGATACCCCCTTGAGGTGGGGCAGTTCACTGCCCACCAGGGGTTGGGACAATCATGTGTTGCTTAATGATGGAGAGGGTTCATCTAGGGCCTATAAGAACCAGGGTGATGGCCATGGATAAGGAGTGGAGCTTATGTTTGGCTTTTGCCCACATGATAAATTTGTGTGTTCCGACCATCTTTTGCATTTTGTGGTACATTTCCTATTGAGAGTGGCCAAGTTATGCTTTTTATTTTCTTTTAGCTGCATTAACCTTCGGGCATCGTGTGGACAAGGGGAGAGGGAGGCTAACCCTATGTGGACCTAGTGGACACATGTGGACCTTCATGGGGAAACAAATGAATGGGGCTAAAGTGAGTGGAAGGGGAGTGATGTAGGTGGTACCAGGAAGCGGGACCATGCAACCAAAATGAAGATTTCTCATGTAGTGCCAGCCCTAAAGCTAATGGCCAGTAAAGGAGATCCCATGGGACTGGATACAAGGGTAACCACGTAATCGGGCAGTGGAGACAATAATACAAGCCTAACCCACTCTTTTCACCAAATCCCCCCACCAATCGATGCCCAAAAGCATCCATGAAAAGCAAGGAAAATTACTCAATTATACCAATGAAAAGCCATACCTTTGGGGTCGGGAGGCCCACCTTCAACGATACGTTCATGGCAAGTGGTCGGGGGACCACATGGCTGGCTCAAATGGCGAAGACAATGGTACATTGAGCTATTTGGTGGCTACAAGGGGATGTTGGCTGCCAACTGAGGATCATCTAGGAGAAAAAATTCCTCCTATATATGCTACCCACGAGTGGTGGGTAACAAGGGTCAAGGTGATCAGAGCATGATGTGTAAGATATAGTAGTTATCAGCCCCTTAAGGTGGGGCAGTTCATCCCCCACCAGGGGTTGGGACATTCCTAGGTTCCTTAATGATGCAAGGGGCACTCATAGGGGCCCTAGGAACTAGGGTGATGGCCATAATGAAAGGGGTAGAGCTCATGCTTGGCTTTGCCCACGTGTTAAATTTGATTGTCTCGACCATCTTTTTGCACTTTGTGGTACATTTATGCTTTTATCTTTCTTTTTTTCGCTGCATCAACCTTCGGGGCATCGTTCTAGGCCCGACCCAAGGTGTGGACAAGTGGTAGGTGAGGCTAACACCTTGCGGACCCAATGGACAAATGTGGACCCAGATAGGGAAAATGTGAAAAGGGCTTGTAATGAGTGGAGGGAAGTGAGATATATGGTAAGGGGAAGTGGGACCATGCAACCAAAATTAGGGTTTCCCATGTAGTGCCATTCCTAAAGCTAATAGCCAATAAAGGATATCCTACAGGACTAGAATTCTGGATTAACCCCCCAGTTGAGGTAAGGGAACAAAAGTACAGTCAAAGCCCTTCCTTCTTCCAAGTCACCTAATAATCCATGCCCAAATGTTCCCAAGAAAAACAAGCATAAACACCCAATTATGTAATGAAAAATCATACCTTTGGGATTGGATGGCCTACCTTCAAACATACGATCATGACAAATGTGCGAGGATACACAATGGCTAGTGCATGTGGCGGAGAAAAAGTGGGACATGCGAGGGGTTGTTGGCTGCTGGCTGAAGACAAGTCTAGGAGAAAATTTCTCCTATGGGATCACCCACTAGTGGTGGGTAATAGGCCACATCCCAGTGCTTGAAACACCTAGAAATGTGGAGATGGGTAACGAAATGCTTTGGAAACACTGTCATGTGTACCATTCATTGTTTCCAAATGTGGAAACACTATATGGTGTTGTCAGTGATGTTTCAGTGATTTCTAGTGATATTTGGGCACTATTTTGAAGTTTCTGGGCCAACCAAAGTGTCTAAGAGGGGCATGGGACCCATAGAAAATCATTGCCCTGCCCATGCCAATGACCCTTTAAAACAAAATAGAGTAGGGGATTGAACTTTAAGGAGCTTGTCATCTTAGTAATCAGTGGTAATTAATTAAGTAAAAGTTTACATTCTCCCTTATCTTACGTTTTCTATCCGTAGAAGTAAAACTTGACAGCCTCCTTTATCTTACCTTTCTATCCTTTTATTTAAGAAAAAAATGTGATTCTCCTTATCTTACCTTTTCTATCCTTTTAGATAAAATCTTAACATTATTATTAGTTGTTTTAGGTTGTTTGAGAGTGCTTCTATCCTGATTGGACTTTCATATGAAGAAAGTAGCTTTTCCTATCTCATTCATAATTCAGTGAAGTTAACAGTTTTCTCGATTTCAGGGGTGGCAGGATTCCTTTGTTTCCGTTGGATTCTATCATGCATGAGGATATGAGATTGGCAATAGTCAATATCACCACACTACGGGATTTTGCATCATGAAATTATCTATGAGAGTTAATATAAACATAGGTGCCTTCTAGAATGTCATTGAGGTGTATCATTCTTGCAAAATAATATTTTATTTCAAAATAAATTATATATCTATATTTTGGGTTTCTTTTAACACTGTATTTCCTCTGCAAACCCATTTTGTGGGTGTTCACATTTCCAGTTGTTCCTGTTTCGGAAACTTGTGCATGTTTCCATGTTTCATGCGACTTAACTTCTATGAAGTCTCCATATGGTCAATGGTTAATTTCAAATTGCATGTTAAAATCCAAATTACGGCATGAGTTATTCTAGTAAAATGGTCTCTGAAACATCTAATGTGTTTTTTAAGATTAAATGACACATGCTACACATTAGCTATTTAGTTCCAAGCTGAGTTGTAAGAAAAACCAAGTTCAGTGTTAATGGAAAGTAAAACAATAAAATATTCAAGAAATTACAGGTGATGAGGTTTTTGCAACAATTACTTATTGTTTGGAATTGCTGACAAGGTCAAACAAAAAGTAGGGTGAAAATTGGTTTTCATCATAAAAACATAAATTTATAAAGATACCTAAGTAGATTTAAAAAAAAAATGAAAGACTTTACATGCTGATTGTAGCTTGTTTGGCAATCAACAATTCTCGTAATAACAAACTGCTAGATAGACAGTGTTGCTAGGGAATGTGCTCGATTATGCTTTCCATATGATATGGGAGAGATATTAAATTTTTCTAGATCATTTGAAGTGTTAATTATTGTTTCCAGTTTCTTGCCTTTTTCATGAAATGTTAAAATATACAGGCTCTTTTTCTTTTCCGAATGCATGGCAATACAGCTGAAGTCTCTTCCTAGTTAGGATCCTTAATTTATATGGGTTAGTTCTTCTCGGGACGAATAATGGATGAGATTGATTTAAGTTTATATATTTATTCATATGTTGTTTTGTAGCCTACAATCTTGGTGCTGGAGTAACTGATTATAGATTGGCAAATTTCATATTAATTTGTGCTGCAGTGAAACATAGACCCATTTTCTATCCTGTACAGCAGCCAGCAATACCAAGCATTCACAATGTGGGAGATAATTTAGTAACTTCAAATCCATGCCTGATCAATGGAGGAGCCTGCTTTCCTGACACTGTTCACACTTCTGAAGGGAATTCTCTTTCAAGGTATGTCTTTTTTATTTTTCTCTTTATTTTTTGTTCTTTCTTTGGGGGAATTCATTGATTCACGAGGTTATTCAATTTAAAATGTTTCATTGCATATGCATAATGTTTCATATCTAGTATTTGAAGCATTTTTTTCAAATCACTTTTGTTTCTTTGGATTCTTACGATTATAATTTGTGGCATGGAGATTAAACCTAATCAAATGTTATCTGATAGCAGTGGAAAGATGGAAATCACATCAGGCATGCCACCAGTTTTACATGCCCATTCTGGAATATCATCAAAACATGAGTTAACCATCCAAGGAGTTCCAGGATTCTCAAACCATGTAAGATATTCTTTTAGTGCCATTGGTAACCGTACAGACATGCCTACTACAGTCATGGATGTTTCTGTCCCTTCTTTCCAGTCCAATGAAGCACATCCACAAAGTGAAGTACGGCCCCTCCAGGAAACTAGCACATCTTCCCAAAAGGATTCACTTGGATTCTTGGGACAGATTCCTCGTAATTTTAGTCTTTCAGATTTGACAGCTGATTTTTCACATGCTTCAGGTGAGCATATCGAGGATGCAACTATGGGTTTGCTGTAGGACTAACCATTTTAAGGAGAGAAGTTCAATGCTGGATAGTTTCTTTCTTATCTGAATATGCTATTTGCATGAGAAATTAAGGGATAATTTCAGAATTTCATGTTTGTTATTTCCTATTGAATATCAAGAGACAACCCATCCAATGTTGTAGTAGTAATTTAAGATTGGTTGTGTTTGATGTATTTCTCTTAAGAAATTAGTATCAACGATCTTCTTTATGCTGATAATCTGATGTGATATAAAATCATTGAGATCAGATATACTGGGAAGCTATTCGGGGTCTCCTTTTTTAACACCCGATAATGTTACCTTTCTCCATTCTTCAGAGAATGAATGCTTAGGTGGGTCATTTTCAATATTTTCCATTACCTATTCATATTTGTTATAATGGCTCAGAAGTGAATACTATTCTTTTATGTTGTGTGTGTCTTTTGAAATGTTCTAAAATATGCATGATACTTGCCACTAGCCAATTTAAGTATTTGTGTCTTACATTCTTGAGTTGTGCAGATGATGACAGGATGCTGGACAGCATATCAGACCCATTAAGCTACGAGGAATTTGCCAGTGATGGATGAATTTGTTCACATTGGTCTGTTTCTTTCTTCACTTCTTTTCCAAAAATGTGAATACAACAACTAGATGTTTCTTCAAAGCATAGCATGGCTTACCATAGATGAAAATAAATGTGGTAAATGACAGGGTTTTCAATTTTCTTCTTTGAAAGAGGATAGGCAATTGTGCCGATCTTTACCCTCATTATAGAGGTTTATGCCATTCATGGATTTAAGTCCTGCTTCAGCGACAGTCAGTGTGGTCCTGGAGGGTTTTAAAACCATGTTGAATTTTTGACAAAGGGCCATCTATTCCCAAGAAGAAGATTTCGTTATTACTTTCAGGTCTCAATAAGAGTGGATCACTCCTACTGGATAACCATAGCTGCTAGAGATTACTTCTAGTTAACAAGAGTGCGTATTCATCATTTTAGTAGAGGGAAATACCCATACTTGATTAAAGAGATGTGTCTTTTGTAACTTCTCTTGCAATGAGTGCAATAGGGTATTGTTTTTAGGCAGAATAGAAAATCTGACTGTTTCGTTTTTGGGAATACTATATTTTGATGGGGATAAGCTAAAATGGAAAGATCAAACCCTTTCTTACAGGCATCAAGGCTTTGTAAAGAATGCATTGTTTGTGAACACTTTCAAATCCATTTTAATTTCATTTTATGTTGTCACATTAAGCATGGGAACCGATTCTGTATAGGACGAGGTTGATAATGTAAAATTACAGATTATTTTTCATAGCAGATGAATATACATGTGAAATATGATTCTAGGTCATGTGATGTGATGTTCTCTGATGCTCCATTGCTGCAAAATTTAGAAGGGCCTTGATAGACACTAGAAGGCTCTGCTAGTCCAATTATCCAACACCACTTCTATTTAACACTTTTCAGTTAATCTCGAAGGTCACTTTGTTGATATTAGGTAAAAGATCAATAACACTAACAAGGTTTAAAAAATGCCTACCAAGATGTAGTTGTTACACTGGCAGAATAGAATGTAGTTTGTTGGCTTACAATTTCTGCTTATGTACGTTTCATGCTAATATTTACCACTTAGAGTCCTTTTAGTCCTCATTCTGCCTCTGGTATTGAGAAGTTATCATGAATCACAAAGCCAGTTTGTTTGAATTTACATTTTTATGTTGTTCAACTTCCTTTTGCTGGTTATAGGACAGTTGCTGCAAGCTGCCTGCAATCAACATAGGTTTCCCTGTGTGGGGAAAGTAAATCTATGGAGCGCTAACTCTTTCCAGTTATCATGTTTCAGATTTGTACCATGTTATGCTAAGTTCTTGGTTATTGCTCTTTTAGATAGGGCATATATAAATCCTTATACAATTTGCAACTCTCCATGAGTTGCAAAGCCCTTATGTTTTGAATCTACTTTTTATGTTGTTTGACTTCCTTTTGCTTGTAACAGAACATACACTGCAAGCTACCTGCAATTAGTCTAGGTTTCCTTGTGTGGGGAAAGGCAATTCATGGAGTTCTAACTCTTTCCAGTTAAGGGATTTATAAATTCTTATACAATTTTAATCTCTTCATCATGTATGGACTGCATCACCACCTTTTTTGGCACTTAGAAAATGCCAATAAGCACCATTGGTATTTCCATTAGGTTACATTGAGTTGGAATTAAAAGTCAGAATCAAGGGGAGACTATTTTGAGCATAAAATAACCAAATCTGTTCTACAAAGTATGCCATCAAATACTTCAATTTATTCTGTAAGAGATTTCTTATAGTCTACTTCAGCACAAGATTGTAGCTGAGCATCTGAAACAGACAATACAATTTGAAGCCAGTTCACTTCCTTTGGTTTATTTGTTAATTATTTGTACGTGAGTGTTGAACTGGTTTTACTTTTATGTTGAAATAAACTTCTGATTGAAATAATGTCTACCACCCATGTTTTGTTTTGAAAACAGAGCATCATGCTATTTCTGTATGATGGCACATTGTGATTTCAGTGCGAGTCTCTTACTCTTATGGTGTATGTTGGATCTAAGTTATATGGAATCTGTGGCTCGATTCAGCTTTTATTTTGATATATCCCTAGAGAAAACATTTAAGCTTTGGTGCGCTCCAGATCTAATTCTTTGTTTGTATGGAGCATTGTTTAATAAAAGGTTGCTTCAAGTTGCACTAGAACACTACCATTTGATGGTTTTTTTATCCATGCTTTTTGCAAGTCATTTGTGCAATATGCATATCTAATTATCAATGAATATATAAAATAAATATTGGAGGATTTGTGGCAAGGAAATTGTTTGAGAAAAATCATTGGTTCTAATATATTGACATGAACAACAATGGGGATGCATGCAAAAGGCTGCACAAGGAAACAAATGCAGGAGAGAAAGGTGTCAAATGGACACATGTACATTCTCCATTCCATCCATTAGAGCACAATAGTACATGAAATAAACAATGGGAATGATTTAGTAGTCAATGTAGTGATTAGTGGGATGCTAGGCTGAGTTATTGAGTGATTAGTGAGATGTTTATGAATTCATTGCTTGAGTCAGGGATTACCAATGGAAAAGTATAGTTATGCAATGAGGTCACTTGTCTCCTGCTAAATCTCACCGTTTTCATTGTTTGAGGAAATTGTCCCCAATTCCTCATGTAGTTGAAGCAAATTAAATTAAAAAGAAAATTAGGATAGGTTTTAATACTACGTGGAATAAAAAAATGAAGTACTTTAGTATTCACTGCACTGATTAGTGAAATGCTTCAATGCTAGGTGGAGTGGTCGAGTGTTTAGTGAGATATGTTTGCAAATTCATTATTTAACTTAGGGCTACCAATGGAAAAGTATTGTTAGCGTCACGTGTCTCTTGATAAATCTTACCATTTTCTCTTTGTTTACAAAAATTTGTCACCAATTTCTGATGTAATTGAAGCGAATTATATTCAAATGCAAATTAGGACAGCCACATAGATCGCTTGATAAAGCGTCTTTTCTTTGTATGACAAGTGGTTGGGTTTGAACATCTCTATTAAAGTATTTCTAGTCAATGAGATTGAATATATTGAATGCTTGTACCCTTTGGATGGGTGATTAGAACTTTTGCCTCGAAGTGTGATGGCTCATGGAGCTTATACTAATTCACATTTACAACATGTATATTGAGTTGAGGTGGGAGGTGCAATTGAAAAACAATGGGACTTGTTACCCACCATTTTGTGGGTGATATCCCTAGGAGATTTCTTTTTTCCAAGATGGTCTTCAGCCGATAGGCAACAATGTGCCATTTCTCCATCACCTGAGCCAGCCATGTGGTCCCTCACCCACCTGTCATGATCGTATGTTTGAAGGTGGGCCTCCCAAACCTAAAGGTATGCCTTGTTATTTGGTAATTGAGTATTCTAGTTTATTTATCATGGAAACTTTGGGCATGAATTAATGGGGGGATTCGGCAGAAATAGTGGTCTAAGTCTGTGCTCTTGTCCTCTAGGTCTCTTTTGGGATGTTAACCTTGCACCCTAGTCCCCTGGGATCTCTTTTAATGATCTATTGGTTTTAGGGATGGTACTACATGAGAAACCCTAATTTTGGTTGCGTGGTCCCACTACTTGATTCACATATATTACTCCCCTTCCACTCATTACACCCCCAATAATCTCTCCTCCCACCTGAGTCCACATAGGGTCAGCGACCCCCTCCCCTTGCCACACATCTTGGGTCAGGCCTGGAATGATGTCCAAAGGTTGATGCAGCTAAAAGAAAAAGAAAAAGCATAATTGACCACATTCAATAGGAAATTGTACCAAAAAAAGCAAAAGATGGCCAGGACAAGCATTTAGCACGGGCAAAAGCCATGACATGAGTTTGACCCCATTCCATGGCCATCAACTTGGTTCCTACATGGTCATTGATGAGCCTCCTTTATCATTTAGAAACGCATGATTGGCCCAACTTTCGGTGGGCGATGAATTGCCCCACCTTATAAGGGGGTATCCACTGCTATACTTTACACATCATGCTCTCATTACCTAGAGCCTCGAGAAGTTAACCAAAGAAAATCATAAAATGAAAAAAGGCATATGAAGAAGGGTGGAAAAATCAAGGCGGGGGTAACTCATGCACCACGATTGCTCCTTCCTACACATTATTTATCCAAGTGTGGGCTTACCTTTTATTAGCCACCCTGGTACCATGACATGTGATCTAGGTTGCCCCTTTTCATTCCCTACTCCATTCCATCATTATGCTAGATGCCACCGCCATTTGAAGGATGTGCCATAGACATACCACCCCCTTTAGAGGTAGAACCCACCTAATAGCGTTCTTGATTAACCATATTTGGAATTGGGAAACGTTAACACATGCCAAAGCCCACTATGAAATGGCATGCCATTATGAAGTGCTCACTTGTTATCCATGTTTTATAAACTCTTCTACTTGATTTCTTTAATGACTTGGTGTGCTGAAAGGCATGGGGACACATTGGATCTTATGCAGAATTGCAGGTGGTTTCCATTTGGGTTTGGTCTCCTTATACGGGGTCCTGACCCCAGAGGACTACATTGGCACAAGTAGGGTGTGTGTAAAGATCCATGGGCCTCCACAATAGTATATAACACTCCATGGATCTCCACAGCCATTCAGAGATTACTCGTGGTTCACTTATTGGACAAAGAAGATGCCCCTCATCCATCATGCTTAGTTGGCCCCAGAGTTGCACCATACACTTGGCAGATGATCCAAGGCTTGCACAATGATGTGGCATCACCTACACCACCATCCTAACCCTTGTCGGTGATCTACAAGCATCTTCAATTTCTTTGGAGACCCATGAGGACACTTGTGTGCCCCCACATGTCATTTGGAGCACCACAAGTTATTACAAGGGGCAAACCCCTTGTCCACTTCTTTTGGGAGTTCAACTACACATTATGGCACATATGGACTCCATTAGGCCTCCTCCAAGGCCCAATGACATGCACTATTCATTATTCGACCTTTTGAGAGGCTTATTCTTTTGTTTATGAGCTAGATACGCGGGCTTGTCACCAAAAGTTAGATTATTAGCACATTATTTTATTTTTGGGTGCTTATGTAGGCCAGGCAGACTATTTCAAACTCCTCATTAGTGTATAAATACAAGTGATATGAGTTCATTTGCTCATCATCACTTCGATTTAGAACTAGTATCTCTTTAGAGATTTTTGCTATCCTTCTTGGAGGATGGATTTTTGGAGCATGGAATAAATTTTGATGTTTGGGTAATTCTCATATGTCATGGCAAGTTTTTGGATGGTTGGATTTATTCTTATACATGTAAGTACATTTTAATGCTATTATTTCGTTCGAATTTGGTCGCGTACATTGTTGCTGAGATTTCACTGTACTAGGGCTTCTTTGTTGCATTTCTTATGCGAAGTTGTGGATATTGAATGTTTCATGTATGGTCCATGTATAATGAATGAATGTTCCTAGAGATGTTTCATTATTGAAATTCATCTTGACAATCCATTTATTTTGCAAAACAAAGTATAAAGTCTTTGGAGTTGCTTTTGTTGTTGCCCTAGTGCCAAGCCAAGTTGTCTTTGAGGCCTCCTTGACCTAGAAAATTCAAAGGTCCATAGTCATAATTCTACCTAACTCCAATCTCCCCAAAGGATTAGGCACTGGTTTGATCAAAGGTTATCACCTTAAACCTATTTTCCTTCTCCCCTTTCATTTTCTCTAGGTCTAGTCCTCTAGGTCACCTAGGGAATCAATTATCTCATGATCTAGCCATCCAAATACTTAGATTTTTGGTCCACAACTGCATTGGTGTGTCCTTAAGAAGCCCTCGAAATTTCATGACATTTCGATGATGGGATCTTGAGATGTCACAAGCCCTAGCTTGAAGACCAATTCTTGCCCTTGGTTTCCCTTAGGCTAGAAACCTCACTGGGATCCTTGCATTTCCTTCCATTGAAAATTCATTCCTTGATCCCTTTCCCCTCCCTAATTAGGTCAAGCATATATTGGTTGCTAAATCCTATCCTCTTGACCTAACCTAGGTCCACTTGGTCTAGTGTGGTCCCATATACTATCAAAGTCAACTCTTCAAAAACCACTTGGGAAACCAAATTCCACAAGGATTTTAGGGGTTAGGAAGCTCCTTTGGAAGTCACATTCCTTAAGACAAGCCCTTAAATCCCTATTCTCCTATCCTAGAGAACCTTGTACTTGCTTAAAAGGCGAGCAAGTCCCACTCTTGAGTCTCCTAAGAAAGGGTCATCAAGACCACTTCACATCCGTCTTAGTTGATCTATTTCTCATAAGTGATTCTCTATATATTGGATCTCCTCCCATCGGTGAAAGTTTGTAAAGAGTAGGAAGCTTTCGCTGTGGTGACAATGGGCTTTAGCTTCATTGTTGCTCTTGACCTAACAAGTGCCCCTCTAGGATCCCCACTAGTTTGAGTGGTAACATGACCCATTAATTGAAGAATGGTATAAGGTTTGTATCAAATTGGTTTGAACTTGAGATGTTCATAAACCTTTAATTGTTGAAGTATAACCGAACATAGTTACTAGCTTGGAATTGTGGAGGTATTTGAAGTTAATCTTGGTGTGTTGCCCTGAATTTGTTGTAGTATGTTTTGTACTCTAGCATGGATTTTCCTTAGTTTTGCACAAATGTTGAAACTTTAATTACATGAAAGGTGAAGATTTAACCTATTCTTTCACTGGTAAGATGATTAAATGGATGGATGACATTGTAATATTGTAAGGTCTCAATTGTTGTAAAACATAAAAAAGTTAAAAAGTAGAATGCCATATGGAGGCTAGAGTGGCTTAATTGTAATTGTGATACACAATTTTAAGAAAGTGGTTCCAAATTTTATTTGCTAACGTGCAAAGATCTTTCACTATTGTTCTATCAACAATTTCACTATCACCATTAGTTTCAAGGTGGAATGAAGTAGAGAATCTCAACAAATAATTCAATAGCTTCCACGATCACCAAAAATGATTCAAGCATGGATAGTACGTGTTCGAAATGATGGCAAGTGACATCCTAAGCTAACTCCATACATGCTTGAATAAGTTTGCAGGGTGTGGAACATTTAATAACATAAACATTTGAATGATCAAATTGGGTAGCAAATCATCTCCAAATTTTCTTGGTACTATAAGGTGTAAATCAAGGCCATGAATGAAATGAAGCTAAGAAGGTACTTGAACCTATGACAACATCATGATGGGGTTTATCCAAATCGAAAAAGCATCTAGGTTTGTTCAAATTCCTTACGATATTTATGGAAATTAAGGGCAGAAGGAGATAAAAGGGTGGGATATAACTCATTGTATGTGGGTGTTTTTACATGTCTAGTGGTTGTGTTAGTGGCATTTTTTTTTGTTTAATTAATGAACTTGGTTGAGTTGTGTAGCATGCATGGTTGAATCTTTTACTTATGTGACCAGATCATAGCAATGAGATTGTATAATAAGAGGTTTTAGCATGCCCATGATACAACACTCTTTCTACTCTGATTCATGCCAAAGATCAAATACTACAATGTGCACTCCATGTTGAAGTTGTTGCAATATTTTGCACCATTAGATTAGTGGCCCAATTCGGACACCCATATTGGGACAACTTTTGGTTATACCTCTCTTTAGTGCAACTCCAATAACCATGGACATAGTTGATATAGACTTCTTTGGGATCACAACTACTTTCCTAAGGGTTGTTAGATGCCAATCTTTTATTTGTGTGACCAGCTTGTAGCAATAGGATTGTATAATAAGAGGTTTTAGCATGTCCATGACACAACCCTATTTCTTACTCTGTTTCATGCCAAATATTAACTACTACAATGTGCACTCCATGTTGAAGTTGCTGCAATATTTTGCACCAATAGATTAGTGGTCAAATTTGGACACCCATATTGGGACAACTTTTGGATATACCTCTATTTAGTGCAACCCCAATAACCATGGATGTAGTTGATATAGACTTCTCTAGGATCACAACTACTTGCCTAAGGGTTGTTAGATGCCAATCACCATCTTGTGACTTGGGGAAGATATGTTTTAATTTTCTCCAAGGTTACCACTCATTGGCTTGGGGTAATTGTCCTTTTGAAAAATGAAAAAGTTTCAAGGTTCCCCATCTAGTTTGATCTTTGAATTATAACTCATGTATTCTTAAAATTCAATACCAACTTCAACAATAAGTACTTTAATAATCAACTTAACAAATGCTTATTCATTTTTTCCCATTTCTTTATTATGTGTTTCATATTTTCTATTATGATGCAAAGAATATAGATGCATTTTAAAGAAAGGGATGTGAGACAACCACAAACAAGTTATAGCTACAATGCAAAAGGTCTATACAAGCAAAGCTGGCCACACGTGACCTCTAAAACTAATGTTCCACAATACCCAAAGAAGAGAACAACAAGCACATAAGCAACCAAACCATCTAACTAGAGCGAGTACACGGATTAGGATATTGCAGAAATTAGATGTGTCAAGAGTAGTGCCTTTGTCCTTGGGAGGAGGCATCCTTCCTTTACTTTTAGGCTCAATATCAACTACTATGGGCTCCCATCCATTATTTCCTTGCTTGAATTCTTCTAGATGGTTTTGTTCAAAGATGGCCAGGAGCAATGTGAAACATGTTGAATTGAAATAGCTTTATTTTCCTATCTCATTGCACACACATTACTAGACTTGCTCTATGCTATTGTTGTTGATTGCTTGGAGTTCAAGAGTGAGCACAATGGAAAAAGGGAGTGACTTTTAGGTGATACCTTGCTTATGGTGATTGTTCCATTGGTCTGATAGCTAAAAATCTCACATGGGCTGGCTATTTTCATTTCCACCTTTCCCCTCGACATTTAGATTTGCATTAGGTTATTACATATTAGAGACACCTCTTGCTAGGTAAAAACATAGTTGCCTTAATAAGTGATGAATAAATATTTATTTCATGTTTTTCAAAGATGATATGGTAAATTGATTTTAATAAAATACTATGTATGTAAATACACAACCCAAAGGAGAAAATATCCATACAGAGGAATCTTGTAGGTGATATTGGACATGAGTAAGGAGAGACACAAATTTTAAGTCCATGTCTGGTTGATTGAACATATTTATAGAACTAGAATGAGCGCTTTAGGTTTTCATTCTTTCCACGATGGGTATTTAAGGTTCAAGATGCTATTTTTAAGCATTGCACTCTAGCCAAGCTACCCTAAATTAGGAACCAAGCAAAATAAAGCTTTTTGGACTAGTGTCACTTCCAAATGGATTTTAGTTGATAGAACTAGGGATTCTAGACTTGGTTCTCCATACTTTATGAATCTTTCCCTCAAGATCAAGCCTATTAGACAACTATTTATAACCATTAGTGGGCTTTGTATTTGAATAATTTTGTTGTTGTTTCCATCTCTAATATCTCCATTACAATTCTTATCGTATAAGGCAAAGTTGAAGGAAAAGGTTATGTAAGGTCATCTTTTAAACCTTTTCTATAATCATTATGTTTATGTGGCTAACCCTAAATTTCTCTTTCATTGATCCCCAATTCTTCCAATGTTTGGATTAATTGCCATAGAGATTGTTTGGGACTTAAAAGGATTTCTTACAAAATCTTTAAGTTGATAATGATGGGGTTATAGCAAGCATTTCTTCTCCCCAAATAACTAGCAAGGGATCACTAGGTGAGTGACTTTTCCACACCAATTTATTCTTGATAGCCTCCTTAGGACTTCGAAATGATTTTTGCTACAATTGTACCCTTTACCTAAAAAGAAGCCAAAGTGGTCACTTAAAGCTTTCTATGTTTCAGTTTCTCAATATCTTTTAGAAATCCGTCCTTTGAGTTGCTCCAATTTTTTAGTAGGTTCACCCATGCCTCCTTTGCTTCATGATACTTTTATTGCCTTTTTTAGCTCTTAGCAACACTGCTTCCCATAACTCCTTCAATGAAGCTTTTAAGGCGAACGAGATGCCAAGGAATCTAAATTCTTGGCCAAGAATAAACTAAGGCCACCCTTGGCCTAGTACTTATTTAGGGCCATCATCACTACTTCGTCTATAGTAGTGGATTTTGGTCTTCTATACTTCAACTTTAAGATCCCACTAATAATTTGCAGGCAATGCATGGTATTGTCTAGAGTACATTTTTCTTTAATAATAGCTAGAAAAGAATCAATTGCAAAGTGGCCATTCTCTAGTTAACCACAATTCAAACTTAAGAGATGAATACATTTTATGAGGCATTGTAATATTATACAATGGATGAGATCATTAGCTAAGGGATTCAACAAACAATACATAGAGTTGGGGCTAGTGGGAAAGCTCGTTGATGGATCAATTTGTAGAGTTTCCTTAATTTGTCAAAAGATATGATGTGGCATCTACAAATAAAGTTTCCATTATTTTAACAAAAAATAGGCCAAATACCTTTGCTTTAAGCATGGCATGGATAAATGACCATCCCACTTTGTCATATGCTCTATCAAAATCAATTTTAATGAATAGGGCCATGATGCCTTATATATTGCATTTAGAAACATTCAATACTTTCTCATGCAACTATTAACATTATCCAAAATGCATCTATTTCAATTTCATACCTTCCTATGAAACTATCAACATTATCCAAAGTGTATATGTCTGATCTGAAAATGGGACACTTAGGCTTCTTGTCTAAGTTACAAGAACCTCTCCCACTCTCAAAACTTTAAATATTCCCAAGTCTTATTGATTAACCAATGCAGAATTAAAAATGCTTGAAAACAATGGTGTATGCTTGTATTTATTTTTAATTGTTCATGTGTTGTAACTTAATGTGCTGAAACTGATATATAAATGCATATAACAGTAAATAAGAGACAATGCAGCACTAGAACACACACAGAAACAACAAATTAATTAGGAGTTCACCCACAACACTTGGGCTACATCTCTGTGAGCTCTAGTCAACTCAACTAGGCTCTCTGGGATTATGGTATAAGTCCTTTTTACAAGCTCTTGGCTCAACTCCTGCTGTTCTACACATAAACAATGGGTTCAGACACCATTTTATCCGATGGCTCTTGAAGCTCTGGCTCTTGGCTCTTGGTTCTAGCTCTTTGGCTCTGACTCTGGCTCTTTGGCTCTAGCTTCTTTCTGCCCTCTATTAGTTTACAACTCTCTAGGCTTTTCACTTGAACTCAAGGTGACTCCCTTGGCTGCATTTTTTCTTCTGCGCTGCCTCCTTCGCCTCAGCTTCCTGCGTTGGCTTCATTTTCAGCAACAAAACCCCAACAACAGCCTCAACAACCAACCATCCCCTACCTTTGTCATTATGTGACTTTTAAGCCAAATTGGCGCCGCCTGTTCATTTTCCCTCTCGGGCTCTTTGTCTTTCGGCCTTTGTCCGTTCAAATCCCTTCTCTGAGCGTTAGTAATCATTGCTAAATGCCCTCAGAGATAGATGCCACCTATACTGTAACAGAATGGGTCGTCGACGCTTGAAATCCATCAATATAGCCATTCTCGGCTTACACAGGAAAACATACCAAACATGGAAAAGTCTGCAGAGAACACTGTTCATCGGACTTCAAATTTCCATAATTGTGCACTATATTCCTATCGGGTCCGCCCATAAACTTTGTCACAAGTCGCTTCGACCCTGTTCCAAGGTTTCCATTCGTATTTAAAAAATACGTTAAACACATTGAAAATCCAGAAAAATGACCTTATGGTGGATTTTAAAATAAGATGCATTTGCATTTCGGAACCCTTTCGGGTTCGGTTTCATCAGATCTGTGCGTTCCTTCGCTTTTCATTTATTAAACAAAATATGAAAAATACACATAAAACTTCCTTTTTAACGGACTTCAAAATATCTCAAATATCGTTTATCGTCTCGTTGGGTCTGTATATATATATAAATGTTATAATATAATATATAATATATTATTATATAATAATATATATAATATAATATATATAATATATATATATCTCAAGTTGTGTATCAGGGGAAACCCGGGGTAAGCCATATGGCGTGACCGATGCCAACACCGATTGCGATTCGCCGATATCTGCGATCGGCACATCGCGCGTCGCGGGGTCCTGTCTTTGCCTCGTGGCATCGCCGATTGCGATCCTTCGATATCGACGATCGGCATATCGCTTGACATGATCCCATCGCATGTTATGCCTTTGATATCCACTGACTGCCACCGCCGATCGCGATTGCCAATCGGATCTGGATCGTTGATCGGCTAGATCCGATGGCTCCTGTTTATTGTTGACTTAAGCCTTCGATGGGCTCGATTTTCGCTATTTTCTCATGTTTTTAAGGCCTGATAGTGTTATCTGCCTTTTCCGAAACTTCTCATTTTGCGATGGTTTTGACCTTTTAGGAGATTGTGAAGACTTAGAGGGTTTTTAGGACCTATTTTCAAGGGATTTTGCCCCTTTTTCCAAAGGATATAGAAAACTTCATTTTATGATAACTTCTGCATCCTAAGTCAATTTTAGCTCATTCAAGTTGTAGTAGATTTAGAAGAAAAAGATCTCTGCAATGGGGCTATTTCTGAGAGCAGCCTGCGACTTTCATTTTCCTCTGATTTACAAAGGATTTGTGCCATTTGGCACCTTTTACCTCTTATATGAAGTCATTTATACTTAGAGATTATCCAAGATCCATTTTTGGATCACGCCTTCCCGCTAAAAAAAATTTTGGTCTCCAAAAGACTGATATACTGATCTGAACAGTAAATGAGAGTGACTCACCCTCTTCTTTTTAGCCTGCCTACATTTGTTTTGCATAGTGCCTCTGAACCAAAGTTTTTGACCACTTCCCTTCTTGGATGGGTTGGTCTTCCTGGGAAGAACTGTCTTCCTCCCTGCCTTCCTACAAAACTTCTGCTGAACGTCATAAAAGGTGGTTTGAACTTCTTTGCCTTGATCATTGATCCAAGGTGGCTCAAACAAATGTGAAGTACATCTGCTTCACAAAACTTTCATTTGTACCTATTTGAAAAGCTGCCAACAACAACTGTTAACAACAACAGGCATACAGACACAACTGGATGGACTAAACTCCTGCTTCAACAAAAGAAATAGATTTCACATCTTGTGAACACCTCCATGTCTTATATCTGCATAAAAATGATGGACTAAGTAACAAGCCCACAAAACATGCCTTTAAACAAATGATCCTTTAAGTCAAGCATGTAGAAAAATACTATTAGGACTCTTTTTCAAAAGATAAAACACTTCATCATTATCTCCATTTGGAGTTCAAGTTAACTTCTCCCAAGTCAACAAGGCATCACATGCATGTCAAAGCAATCAACCTTGCAAGTTAATTACACATACATGTTCAAAAACAAGGAAATCATCAACATCTCTGTGTTCATGCATCTCGTGCTCATGCATGCATTTCATCCTTCAACTTTCACTTAAGTACACTGTACTTCCGAAGTTCAATTGAAATATAATGTAGATGCATCAATAGACATGCAATCTTAATCGGATAACAACTCTAACCATTCCTTACCAATCCCTTCCAAAGGTACTACTTTTGTCTTCACATCAGCATCATCATGTGAATCATTCTGAGACACATCATTCATGGAATCTTCACTTCCATTTCTGCCATCTTCTCTTTCCACTTTCTTCAGCTTTTGTGGAAGCATTGTTGGATTCAAAGTCCAACATTTTGCAGCAAGATGTCCTTGCTTATGGCAGTGAGTGCACTGCATGTGCATCCTCTTGACAACATGATTTGCCTTGTCCAATGGACCTTTGGTTTCTTGCTTCCTTTCCTTCAAAAGTTTCCTGTGTGTGGCCATTCTCTTCTAACATCTAGAAACATGATGGTTATCGAAAACACAAAAGGAACATGCAATTATTTTCCCATACACATGTGGAAATTGATCATGCTTTGCACAATCAAAAGGAATGTGTTTAGAACTAGATTTATACCTTTCTCTTTCACGTTTATTGCCTTCATGCGGAGGTGAAGTAAATGAAGAAGTGGCTTCCTCTGAAACCCCATCAATATCTTCATGGTTGTTGGAGTCTCCCCAACTCTCTGGTTCAAGTGTCTGCTTCTGAACACCTACATCTTGCAAATGATGTTTCAAGCTATTGCATTCTTCCTGAATATAATCTTCACACTCTATAATGCAACCCCTTCTTGGAGTTGTTTCAATGGCCTTCATGGCAGCCTTGGAACTTTCTCCATAAGCTTGTCCATAGCCAAGACCCAAATACTTAGGCCTTTCCTCAATCATTATTGGCTCAACAATACCTTGTGCATGTCTAACCAAGCCTTTTCCTTCATAGCCCATCTTGGACATTAGCTTGGAACCTATGCCTCTAGTATGTTTTTCAAAATAACCAATATAAGCATTCTCAGAGGAATTTGAAGACAAAATGGAATGGTTTACCTCTTCTTCAAGCCGATACTTGACTAAGGCTTCTTGGGAAACAAAGAGTTGTGTCTCCAACTCATGCATCATTTTCAGGTTCATATTTGCAATAAGAAGTTGCCTCTCCATTTCCTGCAATTTGTCAGAAAGCAACTGCTTCTCTTCCTTTATGGAATTCAATTGTTCTCTAAGTATGCTGCTCTTCCTTCCATCTTCATACATTTCTTTCACCATATCCATCATGGTGGACAATTCTTGCTTCATGTCTTCATCAAAGAATCTTGTGAAGAGAGCAAAATTTGAGGACCCACTTGTAGAAGTTGTCATTATGTCAATGAACAAAAAAACTTCAACAAGATAAATAAAGAGCTTATTTAAGGAACCCTTTGCAACAAACCTCTTGTGCTTTAAGGATTTCCTTGAAGTCCTTTGGGATAAGAAGAATGGCTTCAACCCTCCTTATTTGTCCTTCCTGGACTGAGTTATCTATAGCTTTCTCTTCACCTCTGCAAACTCAGAAATAGTCAGTCTGCAAAACAAGCATACAATCAGCCTCTTGCTGTTCAAACACCTTTCAGACAAACAATCTTTGCTTTGTCAATCAAGCATTCTAATATAACTTTCTTAAAGGTGTGGTTAACCAAACTTAAGCTCTGATACCATCTGATTTGAAAATGGGGCACTTAGGCTTCTTGTCTAAGTTACAAGAACCTCTCCCACTCCCAAAGCTTTAAATATTCCCAAGTCTTATTGATTAACCAATTCGGAATTAAAAATGCTTGAAAACAATGGTGTATGCCTGTATTGATTTTTAACTGTTCATGTGATGTAAATTAATGTGTTGAAATTGATATATAAATGCATATAATAGTAAATAAAACAGCTGAGACAATGCAGTAGTAGAACACACACACAAACAATAATTTAATTAGGCGTTCACCCACAACTCTTGGGCTACATCTCCGTTGTTGGCATTATGGCACAGGTTTGGTGCTATGGCACTGGTGTTGTCCTTGATGGCAACTCACTTTGGTGACAGATCACAGTTTAGGCACTCAGAAAGAAGAAAAAGACATATACGCAGGTTCACTTTGATGAAGCCGCGTATACACACGGGTTGGACATTCCCAAGGCGCGTATGCGTATACACGCACTTTCATGCAAGGAAAAGCGCGTATATGTGGGAGAACTTATTTTTGGTCCGTGGTATTTAGTCATTGGTATTTGAACCTATGGTTTTGGGCCATGGTATCTCGTCATAAGTGTTGATCCCAAGTATTGGGTCCATGGTATTTAATTGTTATGGTTTTTGGACTGTGGTATTGTGAAAGGCCTAAGGCTATAAAAGAGGAAGGAGATCATTTGGCGAGGATTATCTGAATTATTGAATATCTGATAAAGTGCTAGATCTGGAATAATGTGATTGGGTTATGGTGCAGATCTGGATCTGAAGGAAGAAGGAACCTGAGCGCAAGGAGAATGATAAGTTCTTTTGATGGGTCAAAATCTTAAGGCTTGAATGATAGTATCTTTGTATGATTTTGATCTGTTTTATGTGGCGTTTGCTTGATCTATAAATCTGGTTAAACTAATATCTGAACATTTGAAGGGGTAAATTATCTTTATAGATCTGTACACAGGTTCAGTGAAGCGAAGGCACATATACACGCAGTTTCTGTAAGTCAAAAGGGCGTATATGCAGGTTGATCTTAACACAGAAGCGTATACACGCAGTTTCTGTAAGTCAAAAGTGCGTATACGCAGGTTGATCTTAGCACAGGGGCGTATACACGCAGTTTCTGTAAGTCAAAAGAGCGTATACGCAGGTTGATCTTAACATAGAAGTGTATGCACGTAGGTTTCTGAATATTGAAGTAGCGTACGTCTCTTAATTTATGTTCTAGCTGCTTCTGTTGATTATTGCATTGATCTGGGTTCAGAATTTAGGGTGTGATTACAGTTACTATGATATGGGTACAGTTGTCAGAGAAGTGTTTATTTTGATTCAGTCTTGATTGGTGAAAAGGTGATTGGTTGATGCAGAAATTCTTGATGTTTGATTGATGTTATTTATGGATCCAGTCTGAAAATTTATGAAACGTGGTCCCTGGAAGAAAGAGAAGGTTGTAGCCTTCTGTAGGTAGCAGTCTGTGTACTAGTATCTCAACTAGTACAAGAACTAAGGGGGTTGTAGCTCCCTTCCAGGAGAAGCTAGAAAATGAGTGAGGGTTGTAGCTCTCTGCAGGTAGAAGCCTGCGTACTGGTAAAGGACTGCACCAGTACAGAATCATTGTAAAAAGAAGTTTCTAATTAAAAGAAGATAGAGATGAATTGCAGCAGGTGGTTTTCACCCACATTGGGTTTCCACCTTATATCTTGTGTTCTTGTGTGTGGTTGTCTTTTGCTTTGTTTTACTATTCCTGGCAACTGTTTATATGATTATGTTGCATAAATTAATGATCAACATCTGTAGAATAAAGTAAATTATAAATCTGGATAGTATACGCAGGTTTCCTTATCTATAATTGCGTATATACGCGGGTTCATCTAACTGAAGTAGCGTATATGTTCTGGGTTTGAAAAATAAAATAATTGATCAGATAATACTGATTCACCCCCCCCTCTCAGTATTATTTCGAACAATTTGTTCAACTGTATATTGCTTCTTACAAGGCATCAAAATACACATCTTTCGGAAATGATCCACGACAACATAGTATAATCATGATTTTTCTTAGACATAGGAAGCCCTCCTACAAATTCCATAGAAGAACTTACACTAAAATGTAAAGTTTTCACTAAAAATTTGAAAAAAAAAAACACTCTAAGGGGTTTTTAATCAAAGAGGTTGATTAATACACTAGATCTTTTTTTGGAAATCGAGGTAAGTGGCTCCAATACTCTTTTGTTCAACTTAATCAATTTTTACCTAATACGAGTGAAGGGGATGAGAATGTACTATGGCCTTCCCCATTAATGAGAGTGAATATGAGAGGTCACTCATAGTCTTCTACTCATCCCTTTAGTTAACTTGTTCTCAAACCATCATTGTATTCTACGAAAGTAGTAAACAAAATGAGGGAACTATGACATTTCAAATATTTAAGGAAAAAAGGCGAAGTCCTCCCAAGGTTGGAGACTTATTCTCCTAGAAATTTGATGAATGACACTCGTAGTTTCTTAGTTACTTCGGCTAGTTAGGTTGGTTACTCAAACAACAACAAATCTATGAAAATAAAAAAACTAGGAATAACATTGTAATCTATGGGTTATCAGAAGGAATACAAAACAATAATACATTTGAATAGTGATGCAGTGCATCAAATGTAACTATGATAATCAAACTAAAGTATATCCGACTTAATAAATCAGGGTATGTTAATCAAATCTAAGTACATCTAATCAATGTATATTTTGATAACTCGTATCTAATCAAAGGCTAAAATAAATAACTAAGAACAAGTAACTAGTGACTATTGCCTTGGAATTAGTATTTAGTATCTAACTAATATTTATATTAACTATAATATTTACTCAAATCTTTCAACCAATGACTAATTTGTGATCCTTAAATACATTTAAACATTTAGCAAGTGATGTATTACATTTATGTGAAATTGAACAAGTGTCATTGCCATGCAATATTAAAATAATATGACTATTGTGCTACTTTCCCTACACTAAATAACTAGATGATAAAACTATATTAAGAAATTATTAATATCTTTAGAAAATGAGTATTACAATTATGGAATAATTAGGAAAGAACACCTAGAAACAACAATTCAAAAGTAGATTTTAAAGCTTATCTATGTGTTGTCTAAGAAGTTAGTTTTATAACCAATTTTAAATATCAGTGTACAAGGATGCAATAAGTGAATATAAAAATGGAAAATATAATAAAAAACAATACGAAATAATATGTATTTACCAGGATAATGCATAACATGAACAAACTGTACTAGCTCAAGAGATGGGGGCCCTCCACAACTCAAGCAAGCACTCTTAACTTAAAACCAAAAGTTGAAAAATCAAAATGACTTCTTGAGGTGATGAAAATAGATAATAGTAGGCCTACAATCCAAATCCAAGATCCTAAGTCAAATATATGAGTTTTCAAACTAATAACATATCTTGACAAACCAATTTTTCTTGCCTCTATAGCAAAAAAATTTAACACAAAATCCAAAAATCGTGTTCCAAATTAACTACAACATACTATTCTAAGAGTTATTTGGCCTATTTTACCTTGCTAGCCACTTATATCACGGATCCAATATCCAAAACATGGATCTGAGCATTTTAGCAAATTGTGCTACAATTTTTATGCTAGAGTGGCCACATTGACTCCATGTCGATAACATACCTTGGGGAAGTTGCGACCTGAATGAATAGGAATTTCACCATATTAGGATGTCTACAAGAAAAACCTATCTTTTTTTTAATCCAAATCTCCAAATATGATAATTAATGGTGATTTATGAAATCTACTCAAATCTGCAATTTTCTTTTACAATGCAATTAATTACATTAAATTCTTAAAATTAAAAATTCAATGAAATTACCTTGGGAAAGTGTTAATATTAGAAAATATTGTCATAAATTAAAAAAAGAGCTATTTCTAAGGGTAAAGAATTAAAGAGTCATAGCAGATTTGATGTCATAAAAGAGCACTGACATCTCCCCTAAATTGAATATCCCCTAAATTGAATGTAGAGCATATCCTCATGCACTCAATATGGTGTATATATCTTTTGCATCCCATGTTTCTTTCATAATTATCATCATCTTTTAATATCCTCCTTAAGTTTAAAATTCCATTTCTCTTTAAACATTTCCCTTTCCTTTTAAACAATTCTTGTGACTACTCAGAGTGTACCTATGATTGTTTAAAATGTACACGTGGCTCCTTAAAATGTTCTAGTGGGTGGTTGACTTCTAGGAACAAACCCTAGCTTTATAGTTATTAACTTTGAAGTTGATTTTCTTGTGGTTGGTTCTTATGTGATAATGACAAGCTTTTGAGTGTTAGTTTTGCTATGGTATCACCTCACCCTTCACTTTTCTCCCTATAGGATGTAGTTGACTCCTAGTTTGATCATGAGCTAGTGTGAACCTCTTTTAACTTGGAGCTGGTCTAAATAACATGGAACCATCTTCGAGGATCTAAAAAGAAAACTTGCATGGTGGATTTTTCCCCTAAAACATGCTATTACATAGCATGTAGATGAATAAATGATTTAATATTCCTATAATAAACTTGATAGTCCACTTTCTCCCAAACTACAAACTTATTTCTTATGAAATTTTTCAATGTTGTTAATATCTTCTTAATGTTCACCAAATTTCATAACCAATGAATACATGAATATCAAGAAAAGTGAAAAATGGTTATAGATTACAATGGTCATTTTTCACAACATATGAATACGTTTAACTTCAAAGTTTTACTACTTATTCCCCTTACCATAGTGCATCTCCCTTCCAAATTTCACGACAATACAATGCACCAAATTCAAGAAAAACGGGAAATGGTAATTGGTGACAATGGCTAATTAAAATAAAAACAAATCAATTTGACTGTAAATTTTACTTGTTTATTCGCCTTACCACATAATGCATCTCCTTGGCAAATTTGATGACAATTTGATGCACGACTTTCATGAAATGTGTAAAATAGCTGTAGGTCACAACGACCAATTTCCGAAAAAATACAAATCAGTTTGACTTGAACTTTTTACTACTTATTCCCCTTACCATAATGCATCCCATTGCTAAATTTCATGACAATTTGAGACATTATTTGGAAGATAAAAGCAATTTTATTTTTACACTATATGAGTAAATGGGGTTGACTACAACATTGACCCTATGTTTAAAATCTCTCTTATTAAGCTGGGGCCTCCTTAATAGGTATAAAGAAAAAGCATGTTGATGCTGACTCTCTGTATCGTCTCTGTAAATCACTACTTGTTCATTGTTTAATCAATTCTGTATGTCTAATTTTATGCCAACTTATTTCCACTGTCGTGGAAATCTTACCTCCCTATAAAACTTTATGAATTTATATCCCTAGAAAATTATTTCATGCTCATCATATGAATACATATAAATATCAATTTTCAATGCTCTGTCTCAATTAATGCCTTTCCATCTGAGTTCTTGATAATTTTGTCTGGTTAGAAGAAGATTGGATTTAAACTAAAATGGTTTTTTTTTTTTTTTTCAAATCTAAAATTGTTAGGTAAATTTTATTCAGGATAGAGTCAAAAGTTGATAAGGTTAAAGAGTGATGGTATTGTGTACCCATGATATTCTTCCTGTGGTATTATATGTAATGGAGCCCATAAAAGGTTGGAAGGACTTCAATGTAATGCCAAAAAAGCCTGGAGATGAGCGGTGAAGGCTCACTTGGCCGGATTGGCCAGGATTTTGGCCAAGGATAATGAACTTTCATTATGACCTGGTTTTTCCCCATATTTAGGGTTTTCCCATATAAACATGTGTGTTCATGTGTTTATGGTTATTTTTTATTATTTTTTATATTTGTTTTTCTCATTAATTCTCCATAATTAATTTATGTTCTTGGGTAAATTTCTTAAAAAAACACCAACTCTAAAAATTATTTTAATATACTGATTTTGGGACTCTCCTTTAGTTATGTATGCATATATCCAATATTCGGTAATTTTTGGAAAATATTCAATACTTATCAAAAATTTAAACCCTTTGTTTCACTGATAACGCTACTATGAAAATTTTGATAACTAAACCATTAATGAGATTACTATCATCACTCAATAGTTCAATGTGCTATGTACAATTGGTGAGCCTTTTACGCAGAGGAATTTTGCATATATAAAACCATTTGCCCAAGCAACTAAAAAATTTATGCTTACCGTAAATCAGTTTCTTACGAAAATCGATTTCTTTTATCCTCAACCTAAACAAACTTCACAAGGCATATAGAGAAATTATTACGTCCCTACGGGGTTATAAAAGAATTTTAAGTTCCATATGTGTAAGATTTTGAGAAACACTGATCTAGATTTGCAAAACAATAAACAAGCTTGCAAGAGAAGGAAGGAAGCGAGCAAGAATTGAGAAAAGAATGAAATCCATTGATTCTACAATATTGGTTTAGAATATATACATAAAAGCAACTAAGTTAAGCTTAGTTGTG